>BMAV01007523.1:133996-165371 GCA_019973955.1 Trichonephila inaurata madagascariensis
CAAACTTATTTCACTTATTTTTGAAGATTTAATCCTAAATTTAATGATTTTTAAATTAAAAATGGAAATTATAGAGAAACGGATAACGGATTAATTAGTCCAAATGCCGATGAAAGTTAACTACAATTATAAAGATCTTTGTAAAAAATAATGGGAATAACAATTCGTTAGAACTCAACAAACCCTTAAGGTATCCGACTACGTTCGGAACCGTAATTTTAAAAAAGGACATAAATGGATAATTTTCATGATATTTAGTGTCAGTTAGATTAGAATACATGTGTGGCGGTGTGATATCTATATGAACTAGTACCAACATCACACGAAGACGATCGTTTTGGCGTGATTGGTTACGTACTCGCGTTCGGAAAGGAAGGTACTCAGAACGAACCTTCCTCCTTCATTGGTGACCCTGGCCGTGCAAAGGAACCACACCCTTCACGCGCCGCAGTCGTGGCACTATCTATCCACCGCAACAGCAACCAAACCGTCAAACATTGACGCAAATAAGCCGTTACTTCTCAAAATCGTCTCACACAAATGACTCAATCAAACCGTCACACAAATGACGCAATTCTCAAAGCCGTCTCGCACGAATGACGCGACCCACCAAGTGACGCAACTGCTTACATGCTCGCCACGAATATGGTATCGTTTGTACGCCTATTCGCCGAAACACCGGCAGGGGAGTATGTGGCGGTGTGATATCTATATGAACTAGTACCAACATCACGCGAAGACGATTGGTTACGTACTCGCGTTCGGAACGGAAGGTACTCAGAACGAACCTTCCTCCTTCACATGTATAGAATTGTTTTAAGGATATTTTGACAAAAAAAGTTATTTAAATACAATATTTCGGCAAAAAAAAATTAACTTAGAATAACCTTTCTTCAAAATGTTCTTTTGTGAAAAATGCTTCTGTTTTAATAATATTTTGCCTGTATACAGAGGCTCAACTACGATTTTCGAAAAATTCACATTATTTTCAGAGTTACAACGAATTGAAATAATTATCGGCATTTTTTTTTCTTAAAATATCTCCCCTCCGTTGTCGTAAAACATGGATAAACCCACTTCTAAGTTATATGTTTCAAAAATTCTAGTTGAGCCTCTGTACAGAGGTCTGACCTATATACAGGCAAAATATTATTATAATAGAATATTTTGAAAATAGGTCATTCTATGTTCATTTTTTGTCAAAATATTGTACTTAAATAATTTTTTATTGTAATACTATTCTTAAAACAATTTTATATACATTTTCTAATCTAAGTGACACTAAATATCATAAATATTATCTATTTATACGCTTTTGCAAAATCACGGTTCCGAACGTAGTCGGATACCTTAAAGATTCTTGAGATAAGGTTTGTGGAAACTTAGAGATTGATTGTTAGTTCAAATATCTTTCTTATCCTTTTATTTTTATCTTAAAAATTTGACATTTATTGCCTATTTTATCACGTAGAGCAATGATACATAGCATTTATTATTATTATTATATTTGTTAGGGTTACGTAGAAAAAGTGATCCCTCTCAAAAGGATTGCCTCTCATCTGAACTTTTCCGGTACGCAAATGAATAATTTACAAAAAAACATGCATAAAATGAAATTGAAAATAAAAAATACATATTATATTAAGAATAATTACATACAGGATATTTAGAACTCAATGTGTTTTTATAAATTCTATTGGAACATACGAATCAATTTTTTTTTAAATTTTAAGTATATATACGTATTACTACATAAATAAGTTGTTATTATTAAATGAATAATAATACATAAGTTTATATGTATGTGTGTGTGTGGGTATGTATTAATATGTACTATTATTGGAGAAAAAACTGCAAGTATATTAATTCATTGAAGACATATCCGTAATTTTGTTCGATTCTCTCTCTTAATCTCGATGAAGCATATTAGACTGAAGTTTTATATTCTTGATGACAGTTACATCTGTTATTATAATTTACTATATTTTATAAGAGAAAAAGAAATGCAAGATATAATTAGCTGTCATTTACAATAAAGATAATACATTGACTCTCTCTTTCTAATGCGAGCTTTGAAACAACTACGGTAGCCTTGAAGAGTAGTAACGACCTTCTCGATTGGAGATCCATTTTATGGAAATTTGGAAAGAAAATTATTAGTTCAGGCGTCGTCCTCAACACTTGATCATGCTGTAATATTGTGAGATGTGTGTTTTTTGCCAATTATCGTTATATACTTCCAGTATGACACGCATTAAAAACCACAAATACGTAGATTTACAGTAACTTTATCATCAACCCCTGTTCATAAATCTTGCAATAAAGTATGTTGTTTCAGATTTTAAGAAATCTAATACATTTCATAATGTAAATTGAACTACAATCAATTACAGAACTGATTCATGCAAATCACAAAATCAAACTTCTTGTTTCATATTGTTTTACATTTAATTGTAATTTTACAAAAGAATTTCAATTGTTTTGGAGAAAATCAAATTTCTATCCACCATTGGTTCCCCCACATACATGAAGTAAACAATACCAAAAAGTGGTAATAAAATGAATGGTAAAATACCTACATGACAATTACATAACAAAGTCATCCATCAAAGTAATCCATTATTCGCATGTTATTTCCAGGTTGTTTAATATTGTATGAATAAGAATCAGCAGCAAATTGTTTATCGAATGCATCTACTCACGAGAAATAGATATACAGAAAATCCATTACTTTTTATCATACATAAAAACCACTTGCTGACTTTTGTTTGATGCTTTACAGAAGTTAGTACATCAGGTACTTCTGTTGTCACGAACAATTTTGTGTTCGGGTAACATTATTCATTAATTTGTTTTGCGTGTATGTTTTTTGTCTGCTTTAATTTTGAGTGATTGGAATTTATCAAAGCAATCTATTCTATTTTCCGCGTTGATAGCAGAGAATTGTTTTTGCTGATTCAATTATCCCTGGCAACCATTACGGAAATAACGAGAAGTTTACAAAAACAAATCTCATCATTATAGTTACTGTTAAAGTTTTTTACAAGAAAAATATAGAAATGTAGAATTATGTTACTTACAAAGGAATGAAAGAGTAATGGGACAAATACATGTTTTTGAAATTTTAAATTGCATGATACGAAATTATTTCTTCATGCAATTGGAATAAAAAGAAATTAATGAATTTTCTATATTCCATTAATATTGCCATTTTATTTTCGAAGTTCATAATCAGTAAGAAGTAAAATTGTCCATGCTTTTTCTTTTCATTTGAGCAGCGGCATAACTTAATGATTTCTCTTTTATATCAATAATTTACCTAAATATATAACTTATAGATTATTTATTGTTGTTATTATTGATTTTAGCATTTAGAATAGTAAATGGCTCGTAATAATTGCATTTAATGCGGCGAAAGCTTTGACTATGAAATGGTCCATAAACTCTTTTTCTATATGAACATAATTTTACAATAAAATTAGTTATAGACTATTTTAGTAATAAGATAAAGGGGTTTTAGACCAACATATTAGAGAAATGAAATTATGAGCTACTTCACAAAAGAGTACAGGGTGATTATAATTAAAGTTCCACTTTCAAAATGCTGTAAGAAAAGATCCATTGTTCAGAATGACCCCAAATTTAAACTGAATATACTTGTAGAAAGAAGAAAGAGTAGGGTATAAGAACAAAATTTATTGGCATTTTCGTTGTTGCTTTTTATGAAATTTTGACCCAAGGACAATTAAAAGCCGATTTTTCCTATCCAATGAGATACGACCTTGCCGTGGGGTATGGGCTTTTAATTAACAATGCAACATCTGCAGTGGCGTAACAGAGAATATTAGGGCTTCCCTGTAAGGTTTTGGGCCCGAAGCTGGATCTTACAAGGGATTGCAAAACCATAGCTTTACATAGGCTTTGGGCACCCTTAGAATCCTGAGGCCCCTCCCACAGCGTGGAGGTTGCGGGGGTGTACGTTACGCCACTGAACAGCTGTTGAATGATCTGGAAGTTATTTTTTCCGCCAAAAAACCGAAACAACCATGTATAGTACAGCTGGGTTAATGATAACTCATGCCCAAGCCGTTGTAATTCGATTCAAAATGCCACTTGTTCTGCTTACAGCGCAATCTATTGATACATATTAGAACTTTTTAAATTTCATAACTGTTTCCCTCTTTTTCAAATATATACATTTTAAATTTGAAATCATTCTGATTAGTGGTTCTTTTTTTTGCAGAGTTTTGAAAGTTGAACTTTAATTATAATTATATATACCTTGTATATCTAAATGCATAAAATGAAAAGAGCTACAAACTAGGCATGATACATTTTCTAGATATACAACAGTTGTAATACGTGATTGCATGTAATAATTGTATTATGAAATTTCCTCTATCTCTGGTATTCTAGTGATATATAAAAACAATTAATATTATTTACAATTTACTACACTTGTTTATAAGTGAAGAAAATGCAAGCAGTTATTAGACAATTTTTGCTAAACACATAATTATATATTCTTTCCCATATTCTTTTTTATTTTATATGCTAAAATATTTCCATAGACTCCTGGTTAAGATATTAACTCTCTCTCGATTGTAGTAGTTTTCCCTACATATTCTTCCCTTCTTACTGATACATATAACCGGTATTTCTCGAGATTTTTATTGTTGTAATGCTATTTGCTTCTTGTTACACTTTTTGAAAAATCAGTTGTAAATCTTGAAAGGAAAATCATAAATCTTACCATGGATACAAAATCCGGTGATTCGGCAGAAATAGAAAAGTTATGAGAATCTGATGTAAATCTATATACCTCTAAAATATCTTATCTTTTTTGGAAAAAGGACGAAATATCTGGAATAGTTAAGTGCAATTACGAGATAAAACTACGTCAATAGTCTCTCTTCTACATGTTCTGGTATCTCATCTGTAGTTCATAGTAGTAAAAGCTTATTATCCACCATAGATCTCAATAGTTAGTGATTAACTGTAATAAAGATTTTTAAAACAAATTTCTCTAGAGAGCAGGGAAATTGTCTTATACCCAAAAAAATCTTCATTTCATTTAAATATTACCTGCTGCTCATCTCTCAAGTTTTAGTTTTTCCATCAAAATCGCTGAAGATATACTTGCTGACACTATCCAAATAAATCATATTCAAAATTTGGATTTATAACATCATGTTTTTCAATCTATCATGAATCAGAATAACACATCTTGCGTCTTATCCTTCAAAATAAAATTTGCCGCAAGATGATAAACTTAATGATAAGAGTTTAGTATTCGTCATTTCATTCTGAATTTCAAACATTAATGTATACATCTACATGTAATAAATTCATTTACTGTGTTAGAAGAATTGTTTTGAGGGGCTGTGGAATCTGACTTGTTTGTGTATTTTTCTTTAATTTTTTTAGTATTGGAGGATAAGTAATTTTTTAGATAATACAGATAAGAAAAAAAAATTCTACATTTTGGAATTCTTTTGAATGTTTTTTATTGTTTTTTTTTATTTTGTCTCTTTGCAAAAAAAGGAAGGTAAGCTTTCTTAACAGGAGTGAGTGAGTGTTTTTTAACGTCCCATTATACAACAACACGAGGGCTATAGGGGATGAGAATCACGGTAAAGTGATGAGAACGAATCCTGAGATGGCAACCTCTCCAAATTACCACTCCACACTAACTGGAGGACATTGACCTCTACAGATTAAACTTGCATCAGCTCCTCTACCCGGCAGGTCTTCAGTGGTACTAGGGCTCGAACACATAACACTTTGGACACGAGTTTGAAACCATAACCGCTAGGCTACTGCGGCCATGCTTTCTTTACAGGTCATAGCACGTAAGAAGTATAATATCACGACATACAAGTATCAGATTATTTAAATTAAAAGAAATGTAGATTTTGTTTCACAATATATGATTATTATTTTCCATTACCTTTCTGGTCAGCTTACAACTTTTTTAAACAGAAGTTTATCAACTTAATCGGGGAAATCTTAAGGATTCTTGAGGCCCTGGGCAACCACGCAAAAGTAGGCCCTGGGCCCTTACACAAATGTAGACCCCCCTTATGAATCTTAAATGTATGCAATACATAGCATAAGTAGTCAAATACTCGTACAAACAATAACCTGAAACAACTAAATGTGCATGATTTACATTTACACCAACCGACTCGACCAATTGCCACCTTTTAACTAAATGAGTAATAATGATGTATGGTGATAGGCCTAGGACAAGGATCGACGGTCATCATATATAGCCAGTTGACATATCGTCCGAAGTTCCCAGTTTTTCAGAGGATACAACCGGAAATAACATTTGACCGTTGAAATTATTCTAATCATGATATTCAGGTTGAGTCAAGAACGATACGAGGCTTCCATTGTGTCCGAGGCCCTGGGCCCGGGCTCAGTTGGCCCATCCCTTAAGACGTCCTTGAACATAATATGAAAACAATTAAACACAAATATTTTGTTTATGGTATCCGACTACGTTCGAAACCATGATTTTTCAAAAGCGTGTAAATGGATAATATTTATGATATTTAGTGTCACTTAGATTAGAAAATGTATATAAAATTGTTTTAAGAATAGTATTACAATAAAAAAGGATTTAAGTACAATACTTTGACAAAAAATGAACATAGAATGACCAACTTTCAAAATATTCTCCTTTTGTGAAAAATGCTTTTATTATATAATAATATTTTGCCTGTATATAGCTCAGACTTCTGTACAGAGCTCAACTAGAATGTTTGAAATATATAACTCAGAAGTGGGTTTATCCATGTTTTACGACAACAGAGGGGAGAAATTTTAAGAAAAAAACGCTGATAATTATTTCAATGGGTTGTAACTCTGAAAATAATGTGAATTTTTCAAAAATCATAGTTGAGTCTCTGTACAGAGGTCTGAGATATATACAGGCAAAATATTATTATAATAGAAGCCTTTTTCACAAAAGGAGAGCATTTTGAAAAAAGATTATTCTAAGTTAATTTTTTACCGAAATATTGTATTTAAATAATTTTTTTTGTCAAAATGTCCTTAAAACAATTTTATACATGTAATGTATTCTAATCTAAGTGACACTAAATATCATGAAAATTATCCATTTATGCGCTTTTTTAAAATCACGGTTCGAACATAGTCGGATACCTTAAGGTTTGGCTTTAAGAAATAATTTATTTTGAAAGTCATTCTTAATTTAAATTAAATCAAACTAGAAATTAAATACTTTATATTTTATTTAGATGAATCATCAAATGGATCAATAAGCTTCTCTTCAATTATGCAAGCAGAAGTGTAACTAATGTGGTACTCATGTCAGTAAACAACACACCTGACTAATTTGCCTGCTTGCCATACCATTAATTACACATAAATAGAATATTTTAGAACCCATTTTTTTTATCTGCGTGACAAATCCTGCTACAATTGATCCGAATCTCCATAATGAGTCTTTGTATATTCGTTAAAAATGTTAAGGTGGATAATAAAGACATCAACCTTGCGAGGTCTGCTTTTATTTTGGTTGATTCATTTGGTTTGAATTTATTCATCTCTGTCAATTCTACTTTTTATGGTGAGTATGCGGTTAGTTCCAAAACTTGTTTTTGTAAATATATTAAAAAGGGAAAGGAGCCACATTTTATAGTTTTAAAAGAATAGTAAAAAGCTTTAAACACATACTATCAAGAATACAGATGAATAATATGAAAAGAAAAGGATTAACGTTTCGAACAAAAGGCATAAAAATATTGTTACTGTGGTTTTTATTCTTTTAGAAGACATATTATTAACCACTATTCTAGCTTATGTGAATTCAGTCTGATGTTCGTTAAATAAGAGCCATGTAGTTATTTATCTATTTTGTATGAGCTCTGGCTTAGCTAAAAGTATTATATGTGTTAAAAATAAAACTAAACATTAGAAGAGATAACCAAATCTGTATGAAAAGTTTTTATCAGGATAGATTGAAAGCATCATATCTTGCGTTACAGAAAATTCAATATTTAGAATATTGGCATTTTCTTTTTATTTCATGAATGGAGAAATTTCATTAAGTATTAATTATTTTATTGTTTAAAAAAAAAGGAAATTACTGAGAGTTAGTATAAGTTTTTAAACAGAACAGTTTGAAAATTATTTTTAAAAATTTGATAAACGTAATAAAATTGTAAGTTAGATTTAAAAGCAAACTGAAGATAGATTTGAGTGGAGTATTAGGACTCTTATTTTACTTTCTAAGAAGAAACGACGTATATTCACTTTGCTTTAAATGTGTTTTCAAAAATTCTTCGGAATGCAAATCATAATGAATTTAAGCAATATTGTTAAATCTTTCTTAATTGTGAAAATGAGATACTTAAAATGGTTTCTGTTTTTAAAGATTTAGCGTTTTAAGATGAATACCATTTCTCCCCTTCTTTATGATTACATTAAATTATCATTTATAACCCAACAAAAAAAAATTAATTAACCAAGAAACAAAAAATTATGAAACTAGAATAAGGATACTTGTTATTTTAAATTAGAAAAGGAGTAAAATAAATAAATTAAAACCTATTTACTAATTAAATGCATTACTATTTTTAATGATAACTCTTATAATAAACTATAAAAAATTCAAATCTGATAAGTAATTTGTTCTTTATGCTACTGTGCGTGTGTGCAACATTTAAAATGCCTTTAAGGAAAACTACCTTCTTTAAAAAAACTCGATATATTCATTTGATATACTAGTTAAAATTCACACACCCACTTCTTTATTCTTCCCAATAATTGGCTCTTAGCAAATACTTTCAGAACAACTTTTATCGGGAGTTTTTTTTAACCTAAGTAGCTGCTTAGATTTAAATTCGTTTTTAATTTATTTCAGAAAATGAAGTTAAAAGATCTTTGGATTGTGGAAATATATTCGTATTACGAAACTTTGATGTTGTTTTTCCGGAAACTGTTTCCTTGCATTAACTATTTTCTTTGAAATGATTTTCTATCTACATATTTTTGAGAATTGGCTTTTTTCTTTTAAACAATATTAAGAAGATTTCTTACAATGGCTATTTATACAAATAATTTTTTTTTTAAATTATCTAAATTTTTTCAAATATTATAGAGATATACTACGCAATCATAATTATACACTGTTAACATACGTGTCGATTATGTCACCGGATTAAGACGGATTTTTTTTTATCTTGAAATAAATATATTGTTGACATATCTTCTCTGCTATCGAAAAAGATACAAATTTACATTAAATAATACTCTGAAACAAACATTTTTATCTAGATCTAAACATTAAATTTCTTTTTCAAATATTCATTTGTTTATTTAATTTCCCTTTATATACCTCTAATTATTACTCTTAAACCAAAACAGCGTGTTTTTTTTACTAAACTAAATATTATTTTTTTGTTATAGACACAAATCAATATCTGTTTCTTAAACATTTAAAATTGACAAATCTCTAATTTCGCATCCTTGTTTTTAAATAAAAGAGGGATAGAAGACTCTATTTTTAAATGAAATGAAATGAGACCGATTACTGCTTTTTCAGTCCATTTGCTCGATAACGGCATTACATTTCCTATTCCAAATCTAATTTGAAGCAAACCAACAATGGCTTTATGCTAGATTTAAGCTGCAAAGCGCCTCATCTATGCCACACGTTTGCCCATTTTATTTACATTAAGCCAATACCGTCTTTACCGGACTCTTAAATACAGACGAATCCCCTTCTCAAATTACATACTCGTTCACTTTATTTACTTTCAAGGGAGAATAGGTGATCAGAAACCGCCATAACTACCTAGCGTTAGAGGCGGCACGTGTACTAAAGCCCACACAAAATACACAAGTGCAAACACTCTTTCTGTTCAGGCGTCTTCTCTAATTGCAAGGAGTCCGCTTAAACACACACGGGAGAGTACAAACCGTCCACTTTGGTACCTTTCATTAAAGGGGGTGCAAGACTCACGAATTTTCAGAGTCTGTCGCCAGATGATTACTAAGTGTTTATTATCCTGTAGGAAAAGAAGAAAAGGTCGATCTGCCGCGGTAGACCTTGGAATTTTTTTCAACAGATTCATAAGTGGAGGGGCCGGCAGTAAGGGAATCTATTAAGCGAAGACGCCTCTTGTTGAAATAGTGGTTAGGCAACTTGATCCTCTGGAATAGAAGTAAATTGTTACTGATCGCTTTATGGGTCAAATTAAACTTATCAAAATGAAGATTGAATTTTTTTGGGGGGAAAACTTGCACTATTGTCTCGCTTTGGAACAGTGGAAACAGTTCTAAGGTTATCTGCTTCAGTATTTCAGTCATGAAAGTAGTACTTTACAATTTTTTAATGAAGTAAAATTTTCAATATCTTGAGGAAACACGACCAGTTTCGGAGAGCTGAATGCTTCTAATGTTCAGGAATAAAATATTAAAAACATACTTATAGTTTCTTTTTGAATGTAAAAAAAAATAGTCTTGTTTATTTGAAATAAGTAGACATTTTTATAGGACTTTTAAGTATGGTTATGGTAATAATAATATAATTGCAGCAAAGAAAAAGGGGGACAAATCAGATGCATCTCTATCTATCTATCTTTCTGTCAGTCTAACTTTCTGTCTATATGTCTGTCTATCTATTTGTCTATCAAACTATCTGTCTATCTGTTTATCTATCAAACTTTCTGTCTATCTATCTAACTACTTATATATACATTAAAAGTACAGATTTATTTAAAGTTACAATTTAAGAACTGGTTTTAAAAATGTAGGATATTAAAATAGGATTCTGTTCATTTGAAAAGTTTTTCGCATATTCTTCATTAGGTTATTATTCTCTTAGGTTATTATAGACTTCTTTGAATTTCCTATCCATTACTTTCAAAAGGGTTTTTGCTCAGTATTATTTACATAAACGGGGAAGGTTGGCTGGCCAAAAAACATGTTCAACCCCACTTTTATATAGATTATTTTATATATTAGATGTGTGTGTGTCCTAAGTCAGCAATGTTTATAATACTGCAGCATCCATTTTATAATTTTTAATCTCGGTTGCTCATGTGTCCTTCATAGTGGGATTTTCCTACTATCTATGTGTTTTTCAAATGTGATTGATGGATGTTTATCTCTTGTTTGTAGAGAATTTGTGATAAATTCCTAAATACAATTTATTTATGAATGTTAAGAATTGTGTGCTAGTGGCAAGTGACATTAATTTAATTTAATTACTTTTTTTGAACATACCATTTTATTATAACTATTTGTTTGTTTTAAGTTAAACCGTTTGTGGCGACTACATTTTATTTTGTGATCTCGAGAAATATTAATTGGATGTCCGATTGTAAAAGAACTTTGGAATGAGTTGTTATAAAACTATTATTCTAATCCCAAAGAGATGTTTATTTTGTTGATTTATTCTTATAAATTGCTTAACCGAATGCAAATTCAAAATTTATATTGTTACCGATAAAAATGAGTGTATGAAGGGAATTTTAAACTTCTCATTATAAGATTTTTCTTTCTTTCTAATTATATGCCATATATATGTATTCAAAATTATATGTTTTAAGGTGTGATAGATTTTTAAGAATAGAATATCCTTTCGAAAATATATAACCTAAAGTTATATAAATCCCCTTTTATGGTAACAATTATTCATTTTATCCATGACAATATCGATATTAGATTTTACAAGATAATTTGAATGACAAATGAAACATAATTTTCTTATTATTCCTGAACATAAGAACAATAATCTAACTCAAAACGGAAACGAAAAATCAAATTTTTATGGGAGAAAAAACAAACAAAAACAATTTTTGCCATCCATGTCTTTTAGTCCACTTCCAGCTACCGTACCTAAAATGAAATGAATCATTATAACCGTCAGGACCATCTGTTCTGTTATCCGTACCATTATACAACGAAGACAAAACCAAAATACGAATAATTCTATCAATAACGTAAGAGGGAAAAAAACTTTTATTTTATATCGAAGGGGGAGAAAAACGTCTCTTAATGACACAACTTCAATTTCATATTTCATTCCCAGGAAAAGCAGATTTCCTATATTTTGATTTAATCTTTTATGCTTTATTTGTTTCATGTTCTCCTTTTTTTTCATGTTCTGTTCGCGTGACAAACATTGTTGCGCAGTCCTACCATCCTCTTCCCCTTCGGTCCTTCCCCCGGTTTCCTTGATTAGGGATCATGAAAAATGCATCGGGAAAAAAGTCTTTACCGCAAAAAGGAACCCCAATAACTTATATGATCGTTATAAACGCCATAAAACGTTTCCGACTGCTAATATGATGAAGCCCCTTCCCCGGATCTCGAAGAAGGAAATATTTTTCAATAGATTTTCAACTGAATCGTCCTCCTTGCTTGGAATATTTTTAAAAACTAAGTTTCATTTTACTTTCGATCAATTGTTTCATAAAAAGAACTCTTATAAAATTTTTGTAAATTGGTTGCAATAGATTCAAATATCTCTAATAAGGAGCAATCAAAAGAATACGAGAATTTGGTCTTTTTTGGTATGTTGAGGATTATTTTCGTGTGCAACAAAAAATAAGGACAGCTTGATTGTAATGATTAAATGATACTTCCTTGTACAACAGAGAAAGTTATTTTTCTTATTTTTAAGGATGCATTACAACATACACAAGCAAATAATAAAATATGAAATATCTTTTCAAAAATTGCGGTTCTAAAATTAAAGCTTAGTTTCCATTTATACATTTTAAAACAATATTAAAATAATGCAGTCATATTTATTAATTACGAATATTTTTAATTTTAATTTTTTAAGACATAAAAATAGAAATATTTTAATATTAACAAAACATAAAACTGCGTCTTTTAGTTTTTTTTATAAGAATTTTATTTCGTCTGGATACTACAATACAGAGAAACAAAGCAAATTAGAACAATTTTAACATACATAAATGTAATATTGATTGAGAACTATTAATTTTTTTCTTACGATATTTGTTAAATATGATTATCAGAAGCACACACAGGAATTTTTTCAGGGGGGGGGGGGCCCAGGGTCGAAAGTGCACCATTCTTGAATCATGCTCCTTTTGATTTCGTCGATTTTCGGGAACAAAAAACAGTAAAAAACTAATTATTGAATAAATAAGTAGCATTAATTAATAAAATTAATCATTAATAACAAATACTCAATTAAATTTTACGTATTATATACTTAGAATTATATAATCAATCGGAAAAAAAAATCAAGGGTGTGCGCCACTGATGATTATACATAAAAGAAAGGAGGATGTGGCACAAAGTAACTATTAGTCTAGGTTGACTTAAAAATCCATAACTTTAAAGCAGTATTGAATGAAAACTAACATAATTAGCATCTATTAAATGTTATTCAGAAAAAAAAGGCCTACAAAATAATATCACAGAGTAACACTACTTAAACTTTTACAATTTATGATTTTTTTAATGTTTTTTTTTATTTTAATAATATATAGTAACTTATAAATTTCTCTGTGTGTGTGAGAGAGAGAGGAGCATTTTTTGTTTTATTATCACAATATTTATACAGTTTGAATTCTGATTTAAATAATGTATAATTTACTTTTGATTTCTAAAACGATAGTATGGCTTATATTCAAATGTATCTATATTAAAAAAAGAAAAAAAAACTTAAGCAAGAGATTTTTGAAAGTTACGTTTCTTTGTTGTGAATCTAGGTTAACACACATTCACAGACGTCTTAAGATTTATTTACTACATTGTAACATATTTCTCAAAACCAGTTACTATTAAATAAGTATTGTAGATGAGATATTTAATAAGATTCCTCGCTAAAAAAGGAATATTACTCGAAAGGAATTATCTCCCCATCCCCTTTAAAAACATCACAAAATTATTTCATGAGCAATAAGTATGCCACGTGTGAGAATAATTAATCTACAGAACAGTTATTAATGTATAAAATAGAAAACACTCGTAAAGATATTTAACAAAGAATCCCTTTATCTAGATGGAGTGTCCAGACGTTTAATAAAAATTACTTCCTCCAAATCTATTATAATTTCGTTTCCATTCTGTTTTGTATTAGAATTACACCTGTTCCAATTACGAAGTTTCTGACAAGAAAATTAAACTACGATGAAAGTTGAAGGAAAAAAAAAATGAAATTCATACAGACATCCATAAACACGGAAAAAGAGAAATAAAAAAGAAAGAAAGAAAAAGTCAGAGAAAAATAATTGTCCTTTCATTTATACATATGTATACATTTTATCTATTTCTACTCCAAACTGACTCTATGCAGCTGTGACCAAATAATTGTTAACATCTCTTTACGTATGCCTTGCAGGTGAGCTATTTAATACAAAACATTGCTTCAATCCAAGTTAGTCTGTCAGACTCGTCTTTTTATGTATGCAGCGATGACAAGGCAGGGCAATTTATAATCTCTAATTGCGTAGCAAGATAGAAATGGCACTACAACACACGCCTAGCTTTATATACATTTCGTCTTACTTCCCACCCTGTAGACGTTATATTACCCTCCTTTCCTTTGCTCTTTCAATCGCTGAATAATTCTACAATTACCTAAATGTTAATAATCCCGGGTTGTTAGGGGCTGGTTTTTATCTCTCTTTTTTCCCTTTTTCTTTCTTTTTATTTATTGTTATTATTCTTGGAAGGTTTCGCTGCTAATGGTTTTTGTTAAAGTGCCGGTGTAAATGGCACTATCGACGAGTAGCTTTGAAAAATGACACGATGAATGTCAAGAAATCATTAACTGAAAATTATTTTTCTTTTCTTTCTTTTAACTTCACTCGGGATTAGGTCGGATGGAGAAAAGAAAACTCGATGGGGAAAATTGCAGTTTTACCTATTGGCTATATATTGCCTCGGGCATCGTGATGTGGTCTTCGGTCCAAGGCGAATGGATAAATTGCTGTGACGAAAATAAACAATTTTCCGCGCCGTTTTCTAGCTAGATAATTTACCTCTAAATTAGAATGTCATCGCATTTCTGTTACGTTGCATCAGAAATACAACATGAGACGACCCAAGACCAATTTAAGAGGGAGTAGGGATTATGTAATTGAGCTTACAAATCAGTAAAAACGTCCAAGGGAATGTTTATACTTCTCTGGATTTTGAAAATAACTAGTAAACTTTAAAGAAAAACTAGTACTGGTTGATCAGATTCTTTTATCTAAATAATACCACTTTTATAATAAACTGTCAACGTTAAAAGTAATAAAATAATTCAAGATTTTTATTTGCTTTTTTATGCATGTTTTAATGTATGTAATAATTTCTAGAGATTCTTTAAAAAATGTTTTTTTAATAAAAAGGATTTTCAATATGACTTCCGCTACAACTATCGATAGTGCGTTATGATGTTGGATTTTATTCTTATTCTGTGGTTTTATTTAATAGGATTTTATTTTGTTGTATCGGTTTTACTTCCTGTAAATTCGTGTTCATTTCCTGAAATCTTTTGCATAAATATACTAGGAAGTGAAATGAAGTGCCTCTTGAAGCTTATGTATGGCATTGTTTTAAGGTATAATCGAACGAAAAAAATAAATGCTGTGCTCAAAACTCATTAAACAATTTTTGATACTTGTATTGTAATTAATTATTAATATTGTCCCATTTTGTCACTGGATATTTACAATTACCTAAATGAAAACGGAGCATTTCCATCTCAGAATAATTTTCTTGATATCTTAGCATTTCAATTGCCCTAATCTTTTGTTAATCAAATGTCTTCTTGAATTCCATTTGAAGATTTAATTTAAATGATATAAAAAAAGACTATTTTAAAGAAATAAACCCAAGAATCAGATTAAAAAAATTAGCAAATAGTAATTTAACATTTGAACTATTCTGTAATTGTAATTACTAGCAATCATATGGTTTTACATTTTCGGATAGGCCCACATACAATTTTTGAGGTATTACGTGGAGTTTTAAAATCATATTAAAAAAACTCTTTTATAAATTGAATTATAAATAATAAATTGAATGCTCAACAAAACTTTCTTTAAATAGTATATGATTCAAATAACAAATAAATAAATAATACATTTAAAATGTTTAATAAAGCCTAATCTTTGAATTTGTTTTTGAATACGAAAATCAATGCATGAAAAACCTTATGCTTGGTGGCATTTTATTCTACATAAAGTTATTTTGCTTCTAATTAAATTTATAGCATTCTTTTATTTATAAAATTCATATTTTTCCCTAGTAAGTGTGATTATCTAAATGTAAATAGTTTTTATAAACACCTTTCTAATTATTATTTGCGATTTTCAACATTATTGGGATAGATTTCTAAATCCTACTTCAAAAAGCATTAATCTTATTAAATAACATTAACAACTATCTTCTATTTTGTAATTTTTGAACATATTTCCTTAAATTAGTCAGCTTAAATAATCTGAAAACTTTTCGTGACAGCGAGTTGTTAGATAATACCTATTTAATAATTAGATTGCAATGATATAACTTTAAAACAGTTAAATTAGGAAACTGCTATATAATATATTTTAGTTAATAATTCAAAAAATATTCGTAAGTAATAAACAAAGTATTTATATAAATTTTTCAGAAATATCTCGAACA
Organism: Trichonephila inaurata madagascariensis; assembly: GCA_019973955.1. Classification (NCBI taxonomy): domain Eukaryota; kingdom Metazoa; phylum Arthropoda; class Arachnida; order Araneae; family Nephilidae; genus Trichonephila; species Trichonephila inaurata. The sequence goes on from BMAV01007523.1 coordinate 150,635, forward strand.
TTTCATGGATCGGATACGGAAGTTTTAAAAAGAGAGCTATCCCATCAAAAATTGTATCTAATTAAAACTACTTGTCAATACATATTATCTTGAAAGAAGTTAAGTTACATAATTTATTCCAAAATCTTAATTGAGAATTATTTCTTGATAGGCCTCGTCTTCTTCTTTTATGAAATTCCTTCAGTGTTAATTACAAATGCGAAACTTTGATAAATAAAGGAAAGGTAATCAGTAATGAAGAGAGCCCACAACGAAATAAAGAAAATTTCATAATAATTAACAAGACAATGACATTCTAAACCAAAGCTTCTAATCAGATTGCGAACACATTTGCCTTCATTTCGAAAGTTTGTATAATTACAAATATTTACTCGTAATTACGAATGTGAAACCTAAACGTGCAGTCACGAAGAAGAGAGAGGAATTTAAATCACACTATTAATGAAAAATGGAAGAAAAAGGCGGTGCTAGTGAGTACCCACAGCGCTCGAGAAAAGATTCTTGACACACGTTTCTTTCTGCAAATCAAATAAGCAAAAAAGAAATCTGTCGTTTGCAATTAAGTAAGGAAAAAAAAATCTGAAACAAAAAAAAGAACAAAAAATATGCCTCAAACTTTACAGCTCAGAGTCACGTATAACAATAACAATAAAAGAAAACATTTCGACATTTTTATGTACTTATTTATTATATTTTTTTTTCTTTTAGTGTGGCGACAAATGGGTTGAATATAAATGTGCTATTTCGCTTATTTTGTAGTGTAAAGAATGACAGTTTTTTTCCATCCTTTTTTTCATTTGTCTTACCCCTCGCATTTTAAAATAAAAGCTAAGGAGAAGAAAAGATAAAAGTGTAAAAGAAAAAAAAATGGATGGTAGGGTTTATAACGTACAAATTATGCTGAGATGAAATATTTGTGTCAGACAAATTAAAGCGAATGCGTTTTTTTTCTCCATCCGTTTGTATCGCTTATGTTTTTGTCATTTTTTTACTCCTTATTTTTTGTAAGTATTTTTTAAGGAGAGTGTCACCGTGATTATGTATTCATTTTCCTCATATGTTTTTACTTGTCGTCGTGTCGTCTACTTATTATTATTATTGAAGCTGAGGAGTTGGCACTTTTTTTTTGTTCCATTCCCCCCTTTTCTGTTCGAGTTCTTTTTTTTCCCCTTCTGTTTCTCTTGAGTGAGAGGTAGATAAGGTCATTTATCTTTTAAATGCATTTCTCTGTCTTGAGAATTTTTATTTATTTACTCATTTTTTTTTTTATTTCTTCAGTTAAATCATTCGACTGTAATTTTCTGTAAGATTTCAATTGCTTTGTGCTTGATGTTTGACTGAGATGAATTTTATTCGAGGATACAGACTAATATTGTATTAAATAGAAAATCAAAGCATTAAGAGAGCAGTTTGAAAAGATACAAAATATATCTCCAGTGAAAACGATAAAAAGGGAACGTCATTTTGGTTTTAAGTGATGTATTGTTTATCTGTTTATGATGCCTTTAAAGTGATTTTCGGTAGATGATCGTTAATGCAACAATTATTTGAGTCAACCAGTTTTTCTTGCCATATGAATAATATATATTCCGACTTTCAATTCTTAAATTCCCTTTAAAAATTATTCGTTTTGAGTTTAACAACATTTACTTAATATTATGAAATAAGATCAATGATTAAGTTGGGGTTCCATTAAGAAATTTGGAATTGTTATGTATATTTTCACTATGCTCACGTATTACTAAGCTTGCGATTGAGATCCGCAAATATTCTCTACGATCATTTTAAATATGCTTAATACTTATTTTGATACAAATGATATAATCATAAATTGAATTTTGAATTGTATATTAATAAGATTGTACATTGCACTAAGTACCTACTGTTTTTAATACATGATTTACCGTATAATCCGGCGTACTAAATCTAAAAAATATGTCTCACTTTTAACACTAAAAAATAAGATAAAAACTTACGGATATAATCGTGATAGCTTTAAAAATAAAGAAAGATGAGCATTAAAAAATTTACATTTCTGTATTTATCTAAATATTGTTCATTAAAAAGAAATAAAACATACTGTGAAATACGCTTAACTCGAAAACACTTAAGGTGAAATATCGGTTAACACGAAATAATGCAATGGTCCCGATAAACTACTATGTATTTACACGCAATTTTTTTCTCTTAACACGAAAAGATTTACCTTCTGGGAATGAACAAAATACGAAAAATACCAGAATGAAATCTTTGAGAAAGTTTCTGTGTATTGGATTGTCCAACTGTATCATCAGAATTCATTGCAGTATACGGTAATAATGAGCGTACAACCCCAATTATGGAAAAGACATTTTGGAGTTTGCTCAAAGCTCAAAAAATATCAGTGATGCAGATTCTGCCGACGAAAATAGAGTAATGCGATTCCTGTTTGTTCGTCATCCGAAATGAGGAACCTCATGAAAAGTATGCATAGTTATTTAGATGCTCTTTCGAATGGTGAAATGAATAACAAAATGGAAGACATCGAACAAATTCTTGCTAAAAAATAAAATACAAAGAAAAATATCAGATAATTTTCCTAAAACTCAATAAGTAGTTTCTTTTCTAAGAAACTTGAATATTTTGTATTAAATTTCATTAAATCCTAAACGTTTTTGTTTCATTGATTTTTTATTGAATGCATGAACATATACATATTTATGTAAATAAAATCTACTCTGATAAACTTAATTTTGTTAAATATATGTCTTTTTTCCTAATATACTTTAACAGGAAATTCTTTTAACACGAAAAAATATTTCAGTTACCTCAGTTTCGTGTTATGCGATTTTCGCTGTAAGTTATGAATTTTCATTATTGAATAACATGAAAAAATTCTCATATTCCTCTTTCGTTATATGTTTTCAGGTATATCAACGAATTCTGCTTCACTTTTTTTCACCATCATTCTTACTCTGATCCGTAAATAAATAATCATCTTTCTCTCATTCCGTTTAGATTGTTAGATATACAATACTTTTTAAATGATTTTTTTAATCGTCGGGTTTATTTCATTTCATGCTTTAATTATCCATTCACAGACTATTTCTGGACCTCTATAGATAAGTGCACTGCACTTGTATATTTCACATTTCTTTATAAAACAAGTAGTATAAAAAAAAATTTTAAGCCAGTTCCTACTTGGATCATCAATGAAAAATTTTATTTTAGCTACTTTTTATTAAATAGTTACAATGAATATAAATATGTATATACATATGACAAAATCACAACATTAAGTGGTAATTAATTTTTATTCATTATCATTAAGGTATCGTATTGTCATCCAAAACAATCGTGTATATAAAATTTCAGTTCAAGTGAATGCTATAAAACAGTGGTCTCCAATCCCCGGTTCGTGAATCAAATACTACTGGTCCTCACAAGAAACATTAAGTTGTTCCTACTTTATTTACTGTGGTATATTTTTCTTGGATTTGGGCTACTTTTTATGAAAATCACTTTACATTCCTTGTTAAATCGCTTTATATTCCCTTTTTGGTGTAGCTAAATTTTATTCTGAAGTCACGATTAAATACACACACACAATTAAGTTAAAATTATAAAATCAAAACAGTCTAAAATATAAACAATCAACGTCCTCCCCCTCTGCGAGCCGCGGTAAAATTATCCAACATTGACCGGTCTGCGGCGATAAAAAGGTTGGGGAATAGTACTTTAAAAGGTGAGAAAAAAATCTTTTTCAAAATTTTGACACAATTCTCCAAAATGGTCGCTAATTCGCCAAAAATGATGCCAACTAGGCTGTATTTGTAATTCTTTAAATAATTAGTTTTAATCAATTAATTTTTATTAATTATAATTAAATTACTGCATTGTTATCCAAAATAATCATGTGTATAAAATTTCAGCTCAGTTGAGCGCTTTAAAATGTATTTTATTAACGATTGAAAATTCCACCAAGATAAATAAATAAATATATAGAGAGTGTGAGCTAATAGTAGGAATTGAAAAAGGAGCGCATTGTACGGCAAATATACCTAAAACTTAATAAAAACTGTTTGAAAGTACAGTTATACCTCGACTTACACGAATTCCGAGTTACGCGACTTTCAGATCTCGTCGATTTTTTCTTCTTCTTTTTTCTTTTTTTCTTTCCCATCACTGAAGCTCAGGCGGAATCAGTGTCAAACCCTGGTGAAATTGATAATTTGATTGAAGAAGTTGTCGATTTTGCCAGGCAAATAAATTTAGAAGTGAGTAGTAATGACACTCAAGAAGTGCTGGATTCTATCATTGAAACAAGATATCTCTATCATTTTCTTCGTAAAATAACCTCTCTATAGCGAAGTGCATTTTCTATATAACGAACTTTTTCTTTTGTGATTCAATTCTTTTTCTCCTCCATTTTTAAAGTATTTTTGAACATTTTAAGTTATTCTCTCTTTAATACATTTTATGGTGGTCTTAAATCTTGAACTGGTTTTATTAAATAGATCCTAACTCGCCGAGAACAATCGAGTTCTGGACGTTTCATACAAATAGTGTAACCTTTAACCCCCATTGTCCAGTTCACTAGAAAGATTTTCGATATCCCTTTTCACACTCAGGGGAGTTGTGCTATGTCTCCGTGTTCTAGTTATAAAATAATGCATGTTTAATATTACTTATATGCTTTACATTAGAAAATGTCCTTAAAATTTATTAATTTTAATATAGAATTATTTTCTTAATATTCAAAATACAGTGCATTCTTTGACATTCTTTTTTCTTGTTTTCCTTGCAGTTTTTCTTCCTATCGTTTTTTTTATGGGAAAGATACATAAAATAAATACATATTAATTTTAAAAAAGTGTGAATAATTACTTTTTTAGTATATAGTGTTTATGAATTTAAAATTTGTTTTATGTGATTTTTAAAGTATATTAAAATATGAAACCTCTATGTAACGAATTTTCCATTTAACGAACTGTTTTCCTGGATTCAGCGACTTCGTTATATAGAGGTCCGGCTGTAATTAGAGCCATTTTAAATAATTATTTATAAAAATTTATCATTTTCATTCATTTAAACTGTACAATTATTTTCTTGCGACTTGCATTATTTTACAAAGAAAATGATAGAGATATCTTGTTTCAATGATATAATAATAATTTCGTTGTGGTGATTTAATGCACCAAGATGGTCCTTTAAACATTACATTAAAACCAAGCATTAATTGTAATTTTTTTGTTGATAAAAATGAATATTAAATAAAGTTGTATTAAAATGTGGCATTATCGCATCTAACAAATGAAGATTACTTATTTAATTTATGTATAATAATTTTAGGGGGGGATTCACAAATTTCTTTTAAAAAGAAATTTAATTTGCATTTTCAGTGCCATTTTCCTCTTTTAACTAGCAGTTTGGAAATTTCTACCCCAAAATAGATAGTTATAGAAGTAAATTTTTGACGTACCTGAAAAATAAGTCACACCGGAACAATAACAAAAACAAATAATAAAAGAATACGAAATATGTATTATACAAATACCCCATGGTATATAATATATATAACAAAATGGAAACTTTAATATAAGCTATAAGCACTCATACTACTTCAAAATTTACATTTAGGTTTTCATTCAAAATTTTTAATGTTGCTTTATAACCTAAGGTAGAAAGAAGTTTTTATAAAAAAAACAACATTAATTGTGTGCGTGAATTTTATCAAAACTAATCTATAATCCAAATTTTATATTAATTGATTATTACCAATAAAATCTATTATTAAACAAAAAACTGTATTCCTTTCAATTCTTCTATGAAGTAGGGAAAAAAAAGATTACTTTTAAGAGGAAATTATAAGGAATTTTGCTTATAAACATAGGTTAAGTTCACATCGTGATTATGGGGAGGGGAAAAAAAGAAGAAAAAGAAATCGTTAAATAAAAGTCATTATAAGAAAAGGTTACGAAGTCTCTTTCTATTTTTTTTTTTTTTTTAAAGGAAATAATTTTGAAGGAACATGAACCATTTAATTTATAACAATTTGAGATAAAACTTAAGGAGGAACACCACTGTAATCAGATTCACTTGGAATCGATAAACTCTTTCTATTAGAAGGAAATTCTCTATGTCTTCACAGATTGTCTCATGAACGCAAATGCAGGCTATTTCCGGAGCCATCCTCGTTGTTTTCCTCACAACCAAATCGAAACATTTCTTTCTTGTTCTATCAGATAGTCTCTGGAGAGTCTGTACTACGGCTGTTAAGCGGACGACATTCGGAAAAGGGGAGGGGAAGGGGGTAAGTTGCAAAGGAGATAGATGGTACTGGATGGTCTAGATTTCCGGAAATGTTCCAACTTGCCTTTCAGGGACATTTTCTTTTAGGGTTGCCCAAGTTACATGTACTTGAAGAAAACGCAACTAATACCTGTAGGAAAAGTGGTAGGGAAACAACAATTAACTTATTCGAAGTTTATTCGATTAATGTAAAAGAACAGTATATAAATTTAGAACATTTTTTCAAGTAAATTAAGTATTTTAACGTCATATAACTTCGTATGCAAAACAAAAGAATTTTAAAAATGCTCTTTAACAAAATTGGTTTTTGAAACTTAGAAGTCCACAATAAAAATGCATTTCATTACTGTAAGGAAAAATAGAATTTCTATTCAAAAAATCTAGAAAAAAAAATGTAATACTTAATGTAAGCAGAGGAAAAAATTGATTTAAACAGAAAAAAAAAGAAGTACAACGTTCTTTGAATATATATAAGTACAATAGTAGAAGTTTCATAATGAGGAAATATGACATGTACGAATATCTTAAAAAGTTCAATAATTGTTACGTCAAGATTAAAAGTAAATAAACTATTATCGTTTGGCGAAGTAGTTCATGTGCTACTCAGCAAGATTAAATGTAAAACCATAGTTATTTGGCGAAGTAGTATATGAACTACTCAACAAGTTAAAATGTAAATAATGTTCTTAATTGTTGTTCTATGAATAAATGTTTTTATTGGAATAAAATGACGGCTTAGTTGGTTTCTTAGTACCGAAATTAATTTAAAAGTAACTTTAAATACGTAAAAATAATGACGAAAAAGTATAAGTATATAAGAATTTACTAAGAAGTATAATAATATATTTAAGATTATAAGAATATATTTATGTATAACAATATTCTTTCTTATATAACGAAGATGCATAGAAGGTACGGAAAGATGAACTGTTTGTATTTTCAAAAAGCCAATTATTTATAAAAGTAATTAGAGAGCTAAACTTATAATTACTATTTTTAAATTTATTAAATAGCGTTTATAAAGTGTATGATTCAATAAAAATTCTCAAAAGGATTGCATAGTAGTTAAATGAGGTAACTATATTACGATGTATATCACTTCTTGCTTGAAGAATAATTATCAAAAGTTGTTTAATACATCCTACAATTTGATAAGTAATTTAATTTTGTTCCTCAGAAACATAATCTGAAGTATGTTTTCATTCATTTAAGCATGTTAATCTATTTAATAAATGCTTAATTTTTACGAATATAACACTGAAATGATTGATCCTTGAAATATTCCTACATATACAATAACAATAATAGTTAAAAGCCCTCGAGTAGCTGAATAGTGCGACGTTAATATTCACTCACTCATCCGACAATAATAGTTAGTTGGCAAGTTAAAAACAGTTTTAATAAATTTTATAGAACTGAAAAAATGTAAATCAAATATTTTTCTTTAACCCTTTCATGCTTGGTAGTACTTATGTTGTACCACCAATTCTTATTCGTTTATTGTGTGATGGTACATAAAACGTACCACTTGTTTGAATGTCTCAGAAATTGATGCTAGACGGTACATTATCTGAACCACCTCAGAGGTTAACTCCTAGAAGTTACTAAAGTTTCCAACAGATGTCAGAAGCTAATTGTGTGCAATGAGTTTATGCAGCAGTTCATTCTTTGATCAGCTGTTAGTCTGTTAAGGGGTATTTTTTGGAAGTGACTGTGTTGTGTAGTTTTAAGTGTAAATGAAAGTTATTATTGTGATATTTAGTACAAATAAGGTAAATACATATGTTATGTAACTAAATGTCAATATTGCAATAATTAGTACCTTAAATGTACATTGCTAGTATGAAAATATGAGAGTCCAAAAAATATACCATCATGCTATTGAAGGGCATCTTCTTTACAAATACAAAATGTATTCCATTTATTTTTTTGCCAGATAGATTTGTTGTAAGTTAATTTTTTAAAATAATAATAATAATATTTATTACATAATAGTACACATAAAATTATACAAATGTTCTGAATGAGCTATCGCTCATGTTCAGGAAAAAATAAATACTACTAATACACTTATTGCATTTGTTGACTAAATGAAACTAGGTAAAATAAAATAATGTATAGAATAGAATGTTTAAAATTAAAACTAACATAAGGTACATTAGGGCTAAGCTAAAATTAATCTTACAACATTAGATTAGGAAAAACTGAAAATGTTTTAACTTATAGGATGAATAACAGTATAAGATGAAGAAGTGTATTTATTTGTTTTCCAACTGTAGAACAACTAGCTAAAGTAACCATTGTGCCCAGGGAGAAAAAAATCATGTTTCCAGAACTATCATGCTGCCTGAAGCGTGGTGGTACAAAATATGTACCACCTATTTTTTTAAAACTTTGGACCCCTTTTATTTGAAAAAGTTTTTAATATTATTAATATGTACCAGCTATTGTTCAATAGTTATTGTTTTATGTCTGTCTAAAATATTTGTAATTATTTCCCTCTAGAGCATTATTCTTGTCAAAAATTCAGCACATGAAAGAGTTAAATGCGTAAGTTTAGATTAAAAGACAAAATAAAATCAAATAAAGCTACAGAATAATCTTACACATTAATTTTCTCCTGTCAAAATAACGCCTCGCAAAAACATCAACTCAAACAATCGCATTGCATCTCATTGCTCGCAGATAACAAAACAATTCCTCTAAACTCGCCAAGGATAGGATAAGTCTTCCAAAATACCAAACCTCACCCCGAGGATAAAATCAAACTGACCCTAAGCCTATCTTCCTCATTCTATTTCTTTCGGGAACTGCAAATGATTACCTGAACCAAATAGAAGTAATCAAACCAAGAACAGAAATCCGAATAGAAGGACAAACGGAATATATATGAGATAGAAGAAGAAAAGGTTAAGAGAAAAAAGAGAACAAAAAGTAATGATAGCGAACATCTGATTGGACGACTATCAAATCTCTTTTCTACTCAAGTTCTATGTGCTAGTGATAGTTGTAATACAGTCTGAAACTCTTTTCTATTCGGATAGGTGGTTTTGGTGTGTGTGGATTCTCTTTCTTTCTCTCTTTTCTGGCACAATATTTGGTGGACGTTGATTGAAGTTTCTCGGGAATTGTATTGTCTGGAATGAAATCGAGACCTGGAAGGATATTTATTGGCGAGGTTTTTTTTCTGGTGGAAAGGGAATAAAAAAGTTTAATTTCATGAAAGTGAAGGGATCTCGGATGAAAGGGCTTGTATAACCGGAAAGAGACTGATACGATGTGATTTTAGTAATAGTTTTTCTTGGTCTTGTGTCTGATTTGTTTTATAACAAAAGCAAGTTTTCTCGTAAAAAAAAGAAGAGTTTTAACAACAAAAAAAAAGAACTATAATTATACACGAAGAAATCTTAATCCAAAAGAAAAACAAACAAAAACAAGGAAGAATCGAAACAGTTTTTTCGAGAAAGAATTTTAGTGGATTAAGAAGGAGTAATAAGTTGAAAAATTTAATCTACATCGCACTAAAACCAACGGATAAAGGATATCTGTTGAAAATGCATTATTATTTATTTATTTTTATTTTTAATTATAAATTACAAACTTAAAATTTCAGATGGCAACTTTAGCAATAAAATTGTATTACTTCGTTTTTCATTTACTATTTATTTATTTTAAGATCAGTATTAACTTATGCATGTGAAACTTGGTCCATGTCTCGAACAGATGGGAACATGATCAGTGTTTATGAAAGGAAGATCTTAGGATTAATTTTTAGAGAAATTCAGGAAAATGAAAAGTAGCGAAGATCAAATTTCGAGCTCTATCAATCATATAAAGAATCTGACATTGCTAACTGCATCAAAATACAACGAATTAAATGGGCAGGTCACGTTGTCAGAATGGACGAAGACCGTACCACTAAAAAAGTCTTCAATGCCCAACCAACTGGCACACGAAGTAAGAACAGGCCAAAACTTAGGTGGATTGATGGCCAAGAAAAAGATCTTCTAGTTATGAGAACTAAGAATTGGAGAACACCAGCAGGAAGAAGGCTGGCTTGGAAAAGGCTTATTGAAAAAGCCAAGGCCCATTGAGGAATGAAGAATTTATTTATTTACAAAGGGCAACGAAAAAGTTTGTTCGACTGTTATGTAATAAAATATGTTAGAATAAAGTTTTGATCGGGGATCTTTAAAAAGATTTATCTCATTAATTTAAAATTACAAGCTACCGCAGTACGAGTTTTAATAAGACTACTTCTACTTATAGAAGTGTGGAAAGTTATTTATAGTGTCCCTCCAGTTATTCAGGAAAGCTAAGAAATTTAGTTTAGATTTTCTTTTGTAGCCTTAACAGTATCGAAATGGGACAATTAATAGAAAAAAAAATTTTTTTTTAATTTACTTTTTTTTAAAAAGGTTTTTCAGATTACTTAAAAAATATTTTGGGGTCTTGCAAAACTCTAAAATGTTTACGATTATCAACGATGGGAAAGATGAAATTAAACTCTGTAAGATTTCAAATGACTTTCGATGTCTATTGCAAATTAAAACTTTTCCACATTATTTTCGATTAAAAAAATAATTTTAAGACATTGCCATTGCGAAAAGTTTTTAGAATGTTGGATATAGTATAGCCTTTTTCTGTTTTTTTTTTTTAAATTTTTCAAAATTTATATAATTTTACATCTATTTTTTTCAGATTAGAAGTGTTTAAATACTTTTTAAAGTTTTGAGTGTATATTACATTTAAATCCGCTATTAATTATTTACAATAAGTCTCAACTTTGATATATAACCATAGATTGAAAACATTGTAACTCTCGTTCTCAAAATTTCTGCGGTATGCCACACAAAATTTCGAGAGCGTTTTCATTTACAAAACAACCAATTATTTCTCACTAAGCTGGTTAAGTAAACGTGTGTGGCTTAAATATTACAATCGTCAAGATTCTAAACATTTGAATTAAGTTATTTTGGCATGTATAAATTAAGCCTTACTGTAGAAGCAAAACGTAATAACCAAATCTAACTCAGGAAAACTGCACATAGTAATTTCGTGGAAAAATTAGTACAGTTCATGGACTGAACGAATTACATTTTAAATTAAAATTTAGTTTTAATAACTATTGATTAAGTATTTTATTTTTAAAACGACCTCTTTCCCGATTAAAAAGTTTCTAAGAAAAAAAAATCTCATCAAGAACTTGAAAACAATACACCATTTTGGTTTTCAAATCATCCTTTAACATTTAATTTATTCTAAAAATCAATTATGTAAGGAAATATATCACTTATACAAAACAATGCATTTGCTATTTGCATCCTTCAAATTTTATTTTTGCGGTTTTCACAAAACTACGTCAAACGAGCACTATCATTACGTTCGACAAAAAAACCTTGAATTATGCAATAATGATATTTATTATTAATGAGTGAGTTATCAATTATATTCCTTCTTAGAAATAGGCGTTATTGTTTTAAATTTTATAAAACATGTCATCTTTTTAAGTGTTATGTATTACCCACCCACTTCATTTAAATATTAAAGAAACAACGCTCGTTGCTTTTGGCTTTGTTGCTTTGTTAGTAATAATCTATCACTACACGTCGCGTAAAGCGAACCTATATAGGTTTGAAACTAAGATTTTTTCATTCACTTACCTCAGTAATAACATATAAGTGAATGTACATTATTTGTAATAAGAATAGAAGCCATTATTTTATCTATTTTCAAATCAAGCAAATGTGACTGTCATAGCAATTTATAAAATTAAATAATTTTAGTGTATTACTTCGGAATAAATCAGTGAATAAGAAAAATCTTGTATTTTCTCTTACATCAATATTTTTTATATATCCTCTTTTTTAATTTGGTCATAAAACTGGCAAATGTAGCGATAATATTTAAGGGTATTATGTTTCTAAAATAATAATTTAGAATTAAATGGAGGTATAAATGGTAAGAAATATATATTCTTTCATTTATGTAATCCCTGAGTAGTAAAATTGCCTCAGCAAAATTGTACAAAACATTTCTGAAATTTTTTGAGAATTGGTAAAGTTGTATCATATTTATCAAGACTAAAGCTTAGAAAACTATTATAAAACTCTAATAAACTCTAATATTGATTGCATGTGGACGAAAGAAAAACTCTTTCTCTCCATATATAATTATTGTAAGTATTATTTTCAAAAAATATCGATATTGTAGGGGAAAAAATTATAATTTCTACATAATAATTACCTATAACTTTTCTGTATAACTACATCCTTTGTATTATTTAAAATTAAATTTTCAAATGTTTATACTTATGGTAAAAAAACTATAGAAGCGAAATAAATTAATCCTTAACAGGCTAAGAGGCTTTCATATCTGAAGAAAATGTTTTCTTTATTGTTTTTAAATTCCACATAAACTGCTAAGTGTTGAATTATGCCTATCCACTGTGGTACTGTGAATTGTATATAATAATAATAATTCGCAAATATATACTTAAAATCCGTCTTTGGATACAAGGTACTTTCTCCTTTTACACATAATCCGAATTCTTTTTTTTTCTTCTATATAATATTTGTTATCTAAAAGTTATTTTCACAGAAAATTATTTAATTTAATATCAAATATTGTTTCGAATTAAATTCCTAAACTAAAAGGAGAGGAGGTAGTTTTTAATAAGCTTAAGTAGCTTAGTAGTTTAATAATCTATCTCTCTCTCTATATGTGTGTGTATTATTATTCTAATTTTCATCATTTACTAAATTTGACTAATAAACTCCCTAAAATAATTGATAGAACCCTCAAATTAAATTAAAATAAAATAATAAAGTTTTATTAAGTAAAGGTATATAAATATACATTCTGTAGACAGTTCCAAAAATTGTTCCTTTGTAAACGTACTTTTTTCTTTCCATCCCTCACAATAATATTAAAGAAATATTTTAATTAATGAATAGCACAATTTTTAATATCTCATGAATAATTTTATAATATGCAAGAAATGAAGAGGATTTTCTATTTTAACAGGAGACTCTGACTGTGAAAATGATGCAAGCTCCACCAGTGGCAGCCAAGGGAAACGAAGAAGGACGCGGACCAATTTCAATGGCTGGCAGCTGGAAGAACTAGAAAAGGCTTTCGAAGCTTCACATTATCCCGATGTCTTCATGAGAGAAGCTCTAGCGATGAGGCTGGACCTTGTCGAATCTAGAGTACAGGTAAAAAGAATTTTATTTTGCTCTTTTTTCCTTTTTTTTTGCCGAAATTCGCGTGAGGAAAAGAAATTTTATGTGAAGTGCTAAAATGAAATTTAAATTTTAACGTTTAATTGAGCTTTGTCAGTTATTTCGTGTCTTTAGAACTGATTTATGCACGAAAAAAAGAATGAATCTCATAATTTATAATGCATATAATATGTATTGTTACCTGTTCTAAATTAATTGGAAATATGGCCACGAAATCTGTGAAAATGATCCAGAAGATAATTTTCCAGATGCACTTATACATGATTTCCTTATTTATTTTGAAAATGTTATTGAATTATAACTATTATGAGATCATTTAGTACAAAATTCCAGAAATTCTCTACTTTCGTTTCAAATTATATAATGTGTGATTACTCATTACATTTTTTAATATATCTTATTACTCTGACTTTTAGAAATAAAAACCCGTGAAAAAAAAAAGATTTGTTTATTTTCAATTTTGAGAGTTAAATTTTAAACTTATTTTCACACATAAGTAAAGTAGATTAAAAATTAAATTCAAAATATAATTTGAATTAATTACTATTAATTATTTTTCGAATACATAATTTGACGGCTGCAACAGCCTACTGACCATTGTCATGGGCTCGGGGCTGGCGAGTCTCGAATCCAAACATTGCCGTCTTAAGACATCTTGAGACACCCTTTTCAGCGGAGAGAATATAGTATAAGTTATCAAATACTCATATAAACAGTAATCCGTAAGAAATAAATATATGACTCAAAATCTCACACACATGGGCACAAAACGACTCGACTGACTTCTGTAAAATGAGTTACGATGGTGTATGAGGATAGAACTAGACAAGGGGGGGGGGGCTAACCCGAATAACCTCTTTGGCCCCTTCGGAAAAAAATTATAATCTGGCCGGCTGCATAATATATGTATATATATTAGATTCGGACCCATTAGAAACATTTATTGGAGTGACAATTTGAAACAAATTGACATATTATTATTGGTTTCATTGTTTTTCAAGTACACAAACATAGATAATGTTATAATAATAATGCAATGATCAAATAATGTTTATTTAATTTGTGATATATTTGTTTCTCGACTCTTGCACTTAGATTTTGCATTATTTATTTGTTTTACTTTTGCATTATTTGCGCATGTAATTGACGTTACAGGTTTTCGTCCGTTAAGTCTGAGCGCGGTTTATGTTTGATACATTTCA
>BMAV01007523.1:177122-206513 GCA_019973955.1 Trichonephila inaurata madagascariensis
AATGATGTATAGGCAGTTCTCCAAAGTCTATTCAGCATCAATTTTGATTTGAAACTTTCCGATACCAATAAAGAACTAAAACGTCTCAATAGCAGGATACTAACCCTCAATTCCCAATGTCAAATACAGTTATTTTATCCAATCAAGGATAGTTGATTATCCTTCCGAAGACGAAATATCTTTATCACCAACCGATAGCTTCTAGTGACGAAAAATACCAACAAAACAGACGGGTCCAATCTCATTACAAAACCATCAACTATTTGAAATAAGATTTGAATTGGACGATTGTGCTGACCCTTCGTGAAAGAATGCTTTTTATCTGTTGGAAGAAGCTACAATTTTTCCAGCGTTCAGCTCTCGTGCTTTTTTTTTTCTGTACCTTTGCTTACCTGTGGGTCTTACATTTGCGTACAATGGGAAGTTTGAATAGCAAGGATCATCGATGCGTGGTCTTATCGATGAAAATTTTCGATTAGATTAGGATGGGAATGCGATTTAATGTTTTCTGATTGGTGACTTTATGATCATTTGGAATCAAATGTCTTGACTTTTTTTTTCATCATTTGGAATTGGGTTCTGTAATTCCTTCTGGAATTTTGGAAACTGGTGGACGCCTTTTGCTGTTGGAATGATCGTATAAGTAGAGGGTAATCCAGCATTATCGTCTTTTGACGCATTGGAATGTCACGATATTTACAATGGAAATCTAGATTTGCAAGTGAAATGCATGTTAATCACTTAAATATTGAAGAAAAGAAACGCTCTAAACATGTACAAATATATTAATATCAGTTATATAAATGTAATTTCACATCAAGGAAATGAAAAGAACAAATGGAAAAATTATAGAACTATTGACAGTAGTACAAGAATTAACTTTGTAGAGGAGAAGTAAATCATTTTGTCTTCTTTTTACGAGAAGAAAGGAACAATTGTAAGTTTTTTAAATCAAATATGTCTGAAAATTTTATTACATTTATTACAAAAAACGTATTTATTTCCTTACTTCAAAGATTTTAGAAAAAGGCAATATATCAGTTATGTGTAGTTTTTTGTTATTTTCTATCATTTACTTTATTTATTTGTAACTTATTTCGCTGGTTGAACGTTTATAAAATTTTAAATCGGTGTGTTATACATGCACATTTAATAGATTTATTATACATCATTAATGATAACTATTTACGAAATGGTTTAATATAGCATGCTTACAAAATACTTTTTAATAACTGTTTCCAAAAAGCTTCATGGCGATAATTTCATGAAAATATAAACTGTACACACAGTACTGCTTTTAAAAATAATTAAATAATTTTACATTTTATAGGTGTTAAATTCAAGTAGATATAACATTTATGTAATTTTGTTTCAATTTTTTTATCCAGAAGGGGGAAAACCCAGCATAAAATAAGTTAAATTATTTAATTCTTCTAAAACGAAATATGACAACAAACAATTTAACTGATCATTAAGAAAAGAGTAAATAAATTGTAATAAAAGAAACTTTGATATAAGAAAAATTCCTCATTTTTATAAAAATTATATATTTTTTAAAGTACAATATACTTTATTACGGTCATTATTTTTGTTAAATTAATAATGAATTAGTTCCTTTTCAGTGAATTTAAGTATGAAATTATGTTCCTTTTTTTTTAGATTACCTGTTCTTATGCATTCGAAACAGGAAACATTAACCCCCAATAGTGTTTATTAATATTCAGGCTCTCAAAGTCCTAATTTATATAGTGTAGTGTAAAAATTTAGCGAGTAGACTTAATTAAAGTACTAGCATCATCTGACCATTGTTAGAAGTTACTAGAGGTTGCTAATAGCCTGCCTTGTTGCTTCACGTTAATACAAAAAACTCATGGAAGCGCCATTTACGCACTCTGTCTAATGAAATTTCAAAGATATTTTGTATCGAAATTATTGTGAGTTTTTACAGTCGAGAAGCCATGACCGATGTTTTCGAAATAGATTCGAGTTTTAGTGCCATTGAGAGCAGCTGATGCACATTACATCTTTTGAGGCTCAAAGTTCTCACGTTGGATGTGGTAGGAAAGTTTAGACAGTGTGGTGCCAGCTTAGGCGTCTTCATCGCTAGATCGAGAGTTGAAATTTCAAGATCTCTCACCAACTGTCCACATGCTGCTTTGAAAAGCAAGCCTAATCTAAAAATAATTAACTCTTTTTTGCAATTAAGATATTTCTTAAAAAGATGTATTTGACCGATATGAGTTTCTCTCTGAAAACTATTACTGTGAAAATTCAAACTTTCTTTCTCTCGACTGAAATTGAATAAATTTTAGTTTTAGGAGAATGATTGTGGAAAGTTTGGATATTTAAGTCAAATTTTACCTTTAATTTTTAACTTTTTTAAATGAGGTATGAAAATTAGTATGGTTTTAAAAACCTGATAACATCGCAAAATTTAAATGGAATGAATTATAAGGAAAATGTAAATCAAAAATACAGAATTTTGGGCATATTTTCGGGATTAAAAATTAGAATTAAACCGAAAAATGTACAGTTCTCCTCCCCCTTCCCCAATTCAAACGTTGAAAAATTTATCTGATTTCAAGACAGTTTCCTAAGTCGTTATCTTAAGCATGATGCAGAGTCATTTAAAAAAATATGTTAAAATTTCTTATGACGTTTACCATCGTAGAGAATTTGCTAATAGTTAATTCGTTTTATATGCGTTAAGTCAGCGGTTCAAAAACTTTTCATCGCCTGACATCGTGGACCTCAAAATTTTGAACATCCTTCTCTGACTCCCAACACATGACTGAGTGATTTAGACGTATCTCATTAGTCCTAAGACTACCTCTGCTATTTAGACAGACTTTTTTTCATCACTTCCTTTTTTTCCCCTTTAAGAAAACGGTAAACATCTAATAATAAATGCATATAAAAATCTTACAAAATACTAGATTCAAATAAATAATGAAGGCGCAAATAAATAAATAATACAGGCGCAATTTGATTAAGAAATCGTATTGGTATCAGTGGACCCTCTAGAAGGACATTGCGGACCCCGGGGAGTCCACGGACCACAGTTTAAAAATCGCTGCGTTAAGCAGTTAATAAAATTTTATATTGATTTTCTAACGATATTCACTTATTTTAAATAAAACATCTTTTTTTCTGAGACATTTTCCCAGAAGTTTATTCACACTAATTGGTAAACTGAAATTTAGAAAAGTATCATAAATGTCATTTTACTAGGTAAATAATTGCTAAGGTAAACGTTTCTCAAAATGGCGCTGGTTACGTAATAAAAAAAATCCATATGATAATTGAACTCTCAACCTTTCACAATGCGGCAAATGCGGCCTAACTACCACAACTCCACGCCAGATCTCAAGGTGGGGCATCAATTGCAAGATGTGACCCATCAAAAGGAAATTAAGCTATCATCAAGGTAAACGCCACCGTTACAAGTGCACGGCTCATTTCAACTTGTTCTTTTTCAAAGCTTTACTTTCCGATTCTTTTTCAGAGCCGTGTTCCGATTCTTTCTGAATAATAGTCCGATCTCCTGTAATTAATTGAGAAACATGAAGATAAAACTTAATGAAAATAAGATAAAAGAAAACATCCCATTTAAATTGATCAGAGCTGCGTTGATTAAGAAAATGGACCAGAAAAATGCAATGGGTTTCTTGTCTTACCAGTTCCTCGGCATTATGTCATGATTGAAATTAAGAGAAAGCAAATGACCGCAATTACTGGGAAAGGCTAGCGGCAAACCGCACAACCCGCTATTAAATATGGACGTCGTAATTAATTATCAATGCTATGGTAATTATTACTCCTGCTGAAAGGAGCGACCGTTTTGAAGATAATTTACGAGGTCTTCCACCAGAGACATTAATATAAATACATTCGTACATGCTCTGTATAGTTTGGGTTGGAGATGAATGAAATTGATAAGGTCCCCAGTTATTATAGCAGTTAGTCAAACATCGTTTCGGATTTCCACATTTTTTCTTGCTTTTTTGGTTGCTAAACATGCTCGTGGTTTCTTGTGTGTTGATTCGTTGAGAGGTTTTTCGTGCGATTTAAGGTGGTTTTGTGTGTCGCAAGACGAATGTGTAATATATCACAAATGAATTGCTGTGATTTCATAGATTAAAAGGGATTGTAAATCATTTCCAACCCAAAACAGAATAATTAAAAGTAATTATTTTTCTTTATTAAGTTATTATTAAGCATGGATTTCAAAAATAAAAAAAATTATAAGTGTCAGTTACATTTGTACCTAAAAGTTCCCAAATTAATTATGATAATTATTAGATATTACAGAATTGTTTTCCAGAACTTTTAACATAAATTGACTGTTAATGTGTCAATTTTTTGCATATTTTGTTTGTTTGAATAACATTATTTTATGGCTATACGAAGGCTATTAGCACGAATGTTACGAGTATTATAATAATTTTTCAAACAATGGTCACATGACGAGTATGATGTTTGAGATAGTGCTTAATTTTCTCATTTTCTATCCTGTGTAACAATCTTAAGAGCAGTTTTATTAAGGGCATGAGAATTGTTGCACTATAAAAAAAAAAAAAAAAAAAAAAAAAATTAGAAACTCCTATGAACCGTCTTTGGTTGAATTAGTACTCAAGAATAGATTCTTACATTGCCGGCAAAAAAACTTCCCTACTTAAACTATTAAAAACCCTTACCCCAATTACTTACTTTATACAAATCTTTCCATATTATTTAAAGTAATTAAAAACTCTAAATAATTTCGAGTTGTTAAGTTGTTCTCTAGAAAGCACAAAACAATATATAAATACATTTTTTTCAACTATTTTTCTGCAAATTATAACAGTAAATAAATATCACTAAAAAAAATTTAGTTGGTATTCTTTAAAATGTTATTGGATGTATATTTTCACAAAGATTGCTATCTTAAATGTTAAGAATTGGTGCAAGATAATATGTTACTGTTACTATTAATATACTGTTTGATGAAAGATGCTTAAATTTTCCAAATTCAATAAAAAAAAGTTATTATGTTATAAAGATATTATTTTTTCTTTAAATAAAGATTTTTAGTGCTAAACATGTACTAAAATATAGTCTTTTAAAAATGTTTTGAACTCTATATAATACTAAAATATAGATATTTGATATTCATACAAAGGGAGAAAACTTAATAATTTATGCGCACACACATTTTTAATTTAAATTCAAGTCCAAAACTTTCTTCTAAATTTAAAACAAAAATGACTAAACGAACTATTTTCGAAAAATTTTGCTTCCTGTTTGTTCCTTTATATCTTACTGAATAAATTTAAACAAAATGAAATTTTAAAACATGTTTTCTTCATGGTACAATGATTTTATAACCATATATTATGAAAGAAAAACCTTAATTTATTTAAAATTTAACCTTAATAGAAAAAGATTTATTGCAGAACTTATTTGGCCATAGACAGACTGACAAAAATAGAAATGTTCTTATTTTATTATGTCTGCACTGTTTCCGTGAGCAGTTTTGGGTTATAATAATTGTACGAAATAAAACACAGGAATTGTTAAGTTAAAGTTAAATTTCATGACTTAAAGAATCAACATATCAATATTCATTCATTTTATAATTGCTTGAGATATAAAATACGTAATACGCGACCTTTTAAAAACAATTCCAAATTATATTAGAAAAATATACTGAAACACTTAAGAAAATATTGCACATCTAGGAATTAAGAATTCGAAATATTTCTTTCATTACTAATTAACGCTCATACTTTTATTTTGATCATACCATTTCTTAATATGATTCCAGATTACCTTATTTTATTAGATAAAACATACACAGCAAATAAAGTGGTTTATTTGATAGGAATAAAAACTTATCAATTTTTCATTCCCATAAATATTTAATTCCAAACAAGCATTTCTTCCGGAACACTTCTACACTAAAACGCCGTTTCCAGCAACACAACGGATTTCATCAAATTAAAATTACACCCCTACCACCTCAAGAAAAAATAAAGGAGAAAAGCAAGGATGTGTAGTGTTTTAACTCTATTACGTCAAGCGCACCGTAAAACTTAATGAAAATGCGTTCTCTCATAGGTTTTATGAGAATATCCTTCTGTACTTAAATCAATTATCTCGCCTTCCAACTTTTGTGGATGAAGCTAATACGTTGTTTATCGCCACATCGTCAACGCAGAGCAACGGTTTTATTAGCAATAAAATCCCCGACCGGGAAATTTGCTATTGTTTTTTCACTTCACCGCCTCGATACTTTTTAGTTGTTTTTTTTTCTTGTGGTTTTCTTTTTTTTTTACGGTACCTGAGAGGCTGAACGTTTCGAATGGCATAATGTACGAGATAAGGAGGTGAAAATAATTAGGGAAGAGGTGTTAAAAGCCATAAAGGCGCTTTTTACAGCCTTGTACCCCGTAAATTAATTTTACGTTTGGGAAAGGGGGTAAACTGAAACGGGGCGAGATAAGGAAAGAGAAAAGTGTTTGCTAAAAACAAAAGTCGTGTCATAAAATTAGAAAACTCTTAATATTAATCTGCTTCTGAATCTATAGGCTTGCGGGATGTTAGAAAATAAAATCATTTATGGATGTTTTCCTTGTCGTAAATTTTGACGCTATTTAACCGAGGAAACATTCTTGTATTCGAAATAAGTATTTTATTTGCAGATAAATAAGTTGTGGTTTTTTTAGAATAAAAATTTAAATATGTTATGTGACCATCTTGTTTTTTTCCTTGAAATCGTCTGTAATGTATATTCCGGCGTATAACATACACTTTTAACACAAAAAAATGACCATAATTTACGGCTGTGTGTTATAAATCGGGTTGTAAAATTGTTAATGTAGATTAATATAATAATAAAAATGTAGATTTCTGGATCTACTGTTTATTTAAAAGAAATGTCAAACCTTATGAACTTTTATTATTTAATAACATGAAAACTTCTTTATATTCTTCTTCTATTATATCTCTGACACTCTGATCCATAGATAAAACAATAATCTTCCATTCCACACCTAGATTGCTAGGTATACTTCATTTTTTAAATGACTTTTTAATTATTTCGAGTTCATTTTCATTCCATGTTTTTATTATCTACTCTCATACAATATCCAGACTTCAAAAGATAGAGCACTGCACATATATATTTCAAGTTTCTTCGTAAAAAAGGGTGCGAGTTATATGGCGAGTATACCTTAAAATAAAAAATTGAAATTTAAAAGTATAGGTATACGTAATACGCCAAAATATTTAGTAATATATAGCGTTGATAATTCACTGTTTATATTACAGTTATGGACATTCCAAGATTAAAATCTCTGAAAAAATTCTAATCTATCACAATTGCTTTTATACAAAATTATAAGTATATTAGATTTATTTGAAAATATATGATGTGTGTGTGACCGAATGTACGAAACTGAATTAGTGGAAAATCAAGAATGTAACTAAATTTAAGGATTCATGGAATCTTTCGGATGAATATTTTAAAATATAATTTAAATTTCATACACCAAAAAAGACGCAAAGACAAATTTCATATAGTATGTAATCATACACCAAATTGCCATAAATCTTTTTAAAAAAAGCAAAGCAGTAACTAGAAATGTAACAAGAAAATATAGGTTCATAGGCATATAATATATAGTACTTAATTTAAGTTTATTTGTATTTTGCGTTTGGCAACAGTCTATGTCGGAGCTAATGGGCCTATGAAAGTCACATGTCTCCAATCTGTAATAACATTTAATAATTTTGACCAATTATTTTACGTTTTTGTAACAATCATGGAAGAAATAAAACACTTCTTAGGTAAAATTGCATTGCATGAATAATTAATTTTTGCATCAAAATTTTCTAAAAGATTGTAATTTGAATGCCTGTGAATATTTTTTTTCGTACATTTTCTGCCTGGCATATAATTTGCTCAAATAACAATGCACGCGAAAAATCTCACTATCTACATTTAAAAAAAAAAGTTACATTTTCATTTGAATACACAACGAAAAAAAAAATGAATATTTTTGTTCATAAAAACATATCATTTTGTCAACTAAAAACTACATTTAAAAAAAAAAATCTCATTTTCGTAACTTTCAAAAATTATCAGTTATTTCAAGTATCATAAAAAAAAATTTAAATTATACGTAACTATGCGTACTGCGAAATAATCTTTTGTGATTGTCGGTTTCATATTCGGTTTCTAAGCAAAAATAAATTTCCAAAATTGACATTTTTTTGTTTTAAGAGTATTAATTCCTTATTATTAAATCGTGGCTGGACAACAAATATTCAATTATATTATAAATAATTTATTAACTTTCGCTTGTGATAAAGCTGTATGCCGGCTTGACAAACTTACGAAAACCATTGTTGCGCACCCAAATGACCTAAACTGATTTTTTTAAACAAAAAAAATAACTCGATCATAATACACTACACATTACTTTGTAATAACCATAAAAAGAAAGGGACAAGTTATGCATCCAGTTGTATATGATGTTGCACACGCAACACTAAATTGTACAGAAATGCATAGCATTTGCAAACAATTTATACCGCGCATTTCTTATTCGCTGTTTTGTTGAACCAAATTAAATGGAATTTAGAAATGGGTGCTCTTTGCTTTCATAAAGTAATGGAAAATTCGAATATTTATTACCAAATCTCGTGCGTTGGTACTTTAGTGGTTTTGCGACAATATATCTTTCAACTTCGTCATACCGTATTGCATAGTTATATATTTAAGGTGTACGTATTCTGGCGTGTTGTATATTTTTGTGATACATATCAGCATAAATAAAAATGCGAAATTACATCATTTCAGTACATAGGATGTAGCAACACAGAATGATTAAAAATTTCATAACATTTTATTTATATATATATTTCCTGAAATGCTAAATACATGTGTGATAGTGATATGCAGGGTGTCCGGGCTTAAAGTATCCAAAAGTAATGGCTTATTATTGCAGAACTACCCATCAAAATGTAATAAAATTTTCATCCATGGACTGGAAAACTCTCCGAGATTTTTTAAGTCTAGTCTGATAGCCCGCACGTGCGAGCATTATTCGGCAATCGCAGACGATAAACTTTTTACACTGACTTCATTAGTGAAGATGTGGACGCGACAGTAAGTGCGTACTTTGGTTAACGGAATTTAAGTCAGTCACGCGTGTACAGCGACGTGTTTGAACAGAATGGAATGAATGTCGTTACTGGCCTGCCTAATAGACATCAGGACTCCTACAAAATGAGTCACGCACGAGATCAACAGTGTCTTCTATCACAAAAACGTAAAGATACTTGCCAGTTTAAGATACCAAAGTTCTCGTCTCCTTTAAAGTTCTTTCCCATTGGTAGATAGATTTTGATGTCGGAGGATTGATTGGCATTCCATTCTCTTCGAACTCGTCGCTGTACACGCGTGACTGATTTAAATTCCGTTAACCAAAGTACGCACTGCGCCTTTTACTGTTGCGTCTACATCTTTGCTAATGAAGTCAATGTAAAAAGTTTATCGTCTGCGATTGTTGAATAATACGCGCACGTGTGACCGATCGGACTAGACCCAAAAGATCTCGGAGAGTTTTCCAATCAACGGATGAATAGTTTATTACATTCTGATGGGTAGTTCCGTAATAATAAGCCATTACTTTTGGATACCTTTAGCCCAGACACCCTGTATATTTCTTAAACTCCTCGTTGTTATCACTTTTAAGGATCTCTTCGCCAAATGTACGAGACTGAACTAAATGCTGGGTACTTTTTTTAAATAAAAAAATGTTTCTATTTTCATGAAAATTTGAAACACGCAGTAGCTCACGCATCTGTTCATAATATAGCGTTTTTAAAAATTTTAAAATATTTCATAGATAATGAATTTTTTTCCTTTTAACGTGTAAATGGATAACTCATTTAACATTACGGTATAGGAGGAAAAATTATAAATACATTTTATACCAGAAAAAATGCATTAACTCAGATAAACATAAGTAGTATGATAAGATATGCCGCTCTCTCTCAGAATATGATATTAATGTTGGAGTACTTTCATACCTCAAAAAATATTCCAGATTTGGGTCATATTCTGTAACATTAAGTGCCTTAGTGTATACAATTTCATCTATAATAAACTTAAAACA
The DNA here is from genome assembly GCA_019973955.1 of Trichonephila inaurata madagascariensis. Taxonomy (NCBI): domain Eukaryota; kingdom Metazoa; phylum Arthropoda; class Arachnida; order Araneae; family Nephilidae; genus Trichonephila; species Trichonephila inaurata. Next base: position 187,289 of record BMAV01007523.1, read on the forward strand.
CTTTTATCTTTTCAAATAAAAAAAAAAAATGGCGTAATCTTTTTGACTTATTTCGAATGATTTCTTTTTTACGCATAAAAAGAGTGAAAAATAGTTTTCACTCTGCATTTTTTCTTCCTTAAAACTGTATCAAAATATTTGCTTTATTCTAAAAACCATTTCATCACATTTTTTAATGTATTTAACATCCACAAAGCCAACTATTATTATAGTTGCTGGAATAACTCATCAAAAAGTGCACAAACAAATGAAAGGCGAAATATAGAGATGATACACAAATCAAAACCGACGATGATTCACAGTTTTATATTTATTTGAGGGAGTTCTCATTACAGAAATGCTAGTGCAGCATGCGTAGCGATCACCATTGTAAACAAAACCGTGCAGCTAAATAATAATAACGAATTATTGATTGATGGTCTTCGAACAAGGAAATAATGACAACAAAGCATGCAATGCTCAGTAGTGGATAAACGTACGATTTTTACCTTTTGGAAGAAGTTTCTCTACCATTGATCAAGTTATCACTAATGATACAAAAAAAGAAAAATGATTTTGTAGTGTTTGCGGGTAGAATTCTGTAAAATTGAACTTGTGTCTATTTTTTCTTGGTTGTAAGAATTGATGCGAAGGATGTGTTTCTGGCAGATTGTTAATTATGGCTAAGATAGAAGAGAGTTGCTTAAGCTTTCTTAAAACTAATAATAAATGTCTATTGCTTTGATTCTGAGTACTTGTCTTTGAAAAGTAATTGCGTAGAATATGGGAAGTGTGAACAATTTTATGCCACAGAATCCCCTAAAACTGCTTTTGTTTAATAATAAATAACGAAAAGAACGAAAAAAAATAATGTTTGTTGCATATTGAGCATATGCATATAAATGGTAGCTTAGAGTTTTGCTACAAGCAGAACGAATAAAGAAGTTTTTACCACATTTATTTTTGAAATTAATACTTGATCAATATGAATTTGCTTTCAATTATTTTTCTTATACTTAAAAATATTCTTTTCTTGTACTTAAAAATATTTTTTCTGCAATGTCCTTAAGTGTCATCTTAGCTTAAAAATAATTTTTTTACATCTTTCGCATTGAACAATTTGCTTTTTAAAACCGAGTATATTTTATGAATCAATTGATGCTTCGTATCATAGAAAGAGATTAATAATTTGATTTATTTTATGATCGATTTATAATATAAATTCTCTTAAGATCCATCTTTGTTTAACAGTTTCTACTATGTAATACTGTTACCGCAATGAGAGTAAGTATTTATTAAAAGTTGTACTATGAAGCAACGCAATAGCTATTGGCGACGGACCTCTTAATTTTGAACCATGGTCGACACACCTGAGCTGGCACCCTCTTCAAACTACTTCACTACTGAAATGGGAGGACTTTGAGACACTCAGGGACGTCTCAAGACTCTTTGAAGCCCTGGGCCCTGAGAAATCTAAAACTATTTGGGGGCCCTGGTCCCCTATGCAAAAGTAGGCCCTATTTGAGATCTTAAGGTAGACAGTATGCAACATCCATTGATAAATACTCGTTCAAAAGGTAATTTGAAACAAATAAGTGTGCCCACTCACGATCTCAAAAACCTAGGCACAAACCAACTCGACCCATGGCGACATTTCGACTAAATAAGTCGAATGATTGCTCATGGTATTATGCCTAGGCCTAGACATGTGTACAACGGACATCACATAATAATACAATCTTACCACTTTTACGAGTTGACATGCAGTTTTAAATTCCCTGTTTTTTGAAGAATATGTACGAGAATAATATTTGACCATTAAAATTATCCCAATCACATGAACTTATTAAGGTATCGGACTACATTCGGAACCATGATTTTAAAAAAGCCCATAAATGTATAATTTTCATGATATTTAGTGTCACTTAGAATAGAATACACGTATAAAATTGTTTTAAGGATATTTTGACAAAAAAAGAATTATTTAAACACAATATTTTGGCAGAAAATTAACTTAGAATAACCTTTTTTTTCAATACGTTCTCCTTTTATAAAAAAGGCTTCTATATAAATAATATTTTGCGTATATAAAGTAAAGACTTATCCAGAAAGTCTGAACTAGGACTTTTGAAAACTTCACATTATTTTCAGAGTTACCACCAATTGAAATAATTATTGGCGTTTTTTTCTTAAAATTGCTCCCCTCTGTTGTCGTAAAATATGGATAAACCCACTTCTAAGTTATATATTTCAAAAATTTTAGAAGAGCTTCTGTACAGAGGTGTGAGCTATATACAGGAAAAATATTATTATAATAGAAGCATTTTTCCCAAAAGGAGAATATTTTGAAAATGGGTCATTCTACGTTCATTTTTTGTCAAAATAGTGTATTTAAATAATTTTTTTTTGTCAAAATGTCCTTAAAACACTTTTATATATGTATTCTAATCTAAGTGACACTAAATATCATGAAAATTATCCATTTATGCGCTTTTGCAAAATCACGGTTCCGAACGTAGTCGGATACCTTAAGACCGAGTCGAGAATGAAACGAGGCCCCCACTGAGGGCGAGGCCCTGGGCCCGGTCCCAGTTGGCCAATGCCGTAAGACGTCCCTGGAGACCCACACTAATTTAACATACATCAGATCCTTTACACTGCGGGTCTTTAGTGGCATTAAGGCTCGAACCCATGACACGCCGCCTACGAGCTCGTGACCTAGACTACTAGGATACCGTGGCCGCATCGTTAATGTAAACAAACATGGAAGTTATATGGATCTTCATTGAAATTCAGTTTATAAAGCGTTATTATTTATTTTCTTTAACCACATTAAATATTGTCATTCTAATTCCTCAATTAGTAACGAACTACTGTGTAGCAAATATAACATATGATATTCTTGAGCTCTTTATAAAGTTGTTTCATGATACACATTGCAAATTATTGTGCGAACAATAACATATTTTAATTGGTTTTAACGTTACACGCTACATTATCTCCAAATTACTTAATAATCAATTTATGATTTAAAATAATGAATTGACCGAGTTCCCTCATTCAAAAAGTTATTTTGACAGTCATATCATTTTAAAAATGGTATAAGAAAGTTATCTAAATTAGCCCTTTTCTTTTCATTTTACTGCTAAAACTGAGGAATAGCAGTATGTCTTACGAGGACTTTTCATCGCAAATTTGGCGAAGTAAAGTCAGAATGTGCTTCATTATCGTAATTATATCTTTTCCCATACCCCCATTTGACATTTTTAAGCAAATGACTTTTTATGGAGAAAAATAATTGTCAAAAAGCAGAAAGAAAAGAGCAAGAGACGAGAAAGAAAAGATAAAGGCTCTCGATTTGAAATAAAAGCAATTTATAATTTTTGATTTTCAAAGAAAGAACGGTTTTTTTTAGCAATGGAGGTGTGAGAGGAAGAATAAACGACCATTTTTATTCGTTTTGTCGTTCCTATCTAATCTTAAATTAATAGTTTTTCATTCCTTTTTCACATTTTCTTAAACTTGAAGAACATTTTCATTAGTATTCGAAATCATAAAAAAGTCATGTAAATCAGGAGAAAGCGCTGCGACATTTAAAAGCAATAAACTGATGTGATTTATCGAACAGAAGCAATTATTCAACGATTCTAGAGACATTAGAGACTTCTGCAATTTGCATAAATAATTTCTTTTATCTTATATTTCATTCGAAAAACCGTTCCAGAGTTTTTATTTATTAAATCAACTCTCTAGCATGCTTTGAATATTGAAATAATATGACAAAGAGAAGAATTTATTAAACTTGAATGTGGGGTATCGTATCTTTAACAGTCTTGTAAGATTAAGTTTCCAAATATCAATTTCGATGCCATGTTCGTCATTGTTTTATCTGTTTGCTGTCAGACTTGTTAAATTTTTGCCGTTGAAATCAAATGATAAAAAGTATCTTTCAAATTCTAATTATAAAGAAAAGTGAATATTAGAAAACATGCATTAAATTCTCATAATTGATAAAAAGCAACTCGAATCAATTTTTAAAATACAAAACTTAAGTAAATGTTTAAAAAGTAAACTAATTGTTCACACACTAATATTGTTCAATAACATCTAATAAATTAATTCGGATTTCTGAAATAATTTTTTCTATTGAAATTGATTTTGAGTACAAGGGAATGTATATTTTTGATAATTATAAATACATAACTTAAAGCAATAGCATTAACAATACTGAACTATTATATATATATATATATATATATATTGTAGATTTCTTAGAACTATTTTCTTTATCGAAAACAGTTTTCTTTATTGTTCTTTGTTTCTAATTGATGGCTGTGGCCACGGTACTCTAGTGATTATAGACACGAACTCGTGAGCGGTGTGTCATGAGTTCGAGCCACAGACTACTGATTCCCCCATGTTGTGGGGGTCGATACACGTTAAACCTATCGAAGCTCAAAATCCTCCCGTTGGAGTGGTGTAGTAGTTTGAGAATGGGTTGCCCTTATTTTTCCCTCGTCACTTGGTCAAGGTTCAAAATTACGAGGTCCAAAGCCAATAGTCCAACGTTAATAAACATTCACTCATTCTAATTGATATTATTTGCCTTCATTTTGTAAAGATCTTCCTTATTAGTTATAATAATAAATTTGTAATATGTCAATAAAACTAAACTACTCTTTTTTATACATTTTTATGTTGATTCAAAAAATTTTGTATCGAAATGAAAAAGATTTCTTTATTGTTTTATTATTTCCCATTTTTGGTTAAACCGACCTAAGTAAACAATTATATATATATTGGTGTTTTACGATTGCAGACCTAGTACATTCCCTGGGAGCTGGTATCCCTTTAAAGTGCGGCACCATATAGTAGGATACCAATCGCCGCGGGTAATTTTGGCGCCAGTTTCCTCCCCAGAGGAAGACACTTAGCTCTGTCGATGCGAAACTGTACCTAGAATTTTAATTTTTGCTGGGAGCAAAAATTAAAAAAAAAAGCACCGACATCATCAAAAAGCCCCGACTTGGGCCGGGGTTGAACCCACGAACTTTGACGTATAAGGCCAGCGACAAACCAACTACGCCATCTAGCCAGCAGCAATTATATATTAGTGTAACTATTTTTTTACATATATCTTGATGTAACTTTTAAAAAATAGGCACATTTGCATATGCACTGCTTCTTATTAGTTGGTTTGATTAAACTGTTACAATGAAGAAATATGAACCCTTTAAATTATTCAATGAAATATTTATTCAGATTTAAATTATTAAATAGCTATAAAATTTTCAAAAACCAATGTCTAAACATAAAATGTGTAAATTGTTAACGATAATACTTGGACCTCTTTAAAGCGTAGAGTGAGTTTCCTGTCCAAACTTCCAGACAAAACATTTTACCATTTGTAGATTACCCAGAATGCCCCATCTCCTTAACAGCCATTCCTTTAAATATGACGAAAGTCTGTAAATCATATATTTAGCCTCTGCAAGAGCATTTCTGTTAGGAAGCTCTTTAACAACCTCACTGCTTTGGAAAAGTGTCAAAGTACTCCGAATCTTATATCTCATCGTCCAGTAAATTAATAGGAACTAAATTAGCGGATTAATTAAGTCTCCGTCGTTCAATCGGGGGTCCGTGGACTTTGGGCCTGTTTTAATGGAAATTCTTAGTGGTGCTGGATCCATGCGCAGGGAGATCTTGACGATAATTACGAAGAAAATGATAATTTTGAAATCCCTTTGAAGCTCTTTCCCTCAATACTTGATGGCAGCTTGTGGATGTGGATGCTATATCAAATATAAGCTCAGCGATTTAAGCAGAAAGCTCGGACATTAACCAGTTTGAAGAATGATTCTCAATCTGAGGGTAAATGGTATGAGAAGGGCTGTGAAATAAATGAATTGGGATTTCATTTTCGAGTACATTCTTGGGATTAAAAATGACATGTAATGTATTTGGGTGATTATATTTCTACTTAGTTTTAATTATGCTTTATTTTTTCTTGCATGTTCTATTCATTAAAGATTTTCGCATTTCTTTCTATATTTTCTCTAGTTTTTTTTCATGGATTAGTAACGCAGTGTTTATAATTTTTTTGGCAGATTTTACATAATTAACAGTATAAGGTTGTTAAAATTAATAATTCACTTTTGATGCTGACATTTAACTGCATAATTTAATTGACGTAGAGTAACCCCCTTTTTTTTGTTATTTTTCTCTTGTTTGTGCAACAATGTTATAATGAAATTTTTAATTTAAATTTTAGCAATTTTTCAGAAATTAATATTATTTCTTCTTATAATAATAATTCTTAGAGGAAACAACGATAAATAACGATTTGTTTTTATTCCATCGCCAAAATTTTATAGATCTTAGAGAGAAAACTTCTTTCAATTCAGAAATAATTAAACAAAATAACGAATTAAACAGTTTTCTATGATATCATCATAAATAATGATTCATGGAAATAATTATATGTTATGAAACCCTTTCTAAGACTAAAATTATAAAAATTACATATGTTTTAAGAACTTTAATTTTTTTTTTTTATTTAAAAGAAAAAATTTATGAGATTCAATGTATGTTTGAGTGAACTTTGTAAAATCTTTCCGAATAAAAAAAAGCGTAAAATTTTTTTTCATTAAAATTATACACATATAAATCTTTTTGTTTGCAAAACCTTTTTCAAACGAGTAATAAATAAAATATAAGGAAAGTATAAGCACAAGAATTTTAAGCTTAGTTTTATTTGCCTAAGCAAATGTGAAATATGTTTTAAAATTTATTTAAACCTAAGTGGATTGCCATACACTTATATTAACTATACACTATTAAATTAAAAAAATAAGTAAAAACTAAATGTTTCATTTTTTTGTAAAAATATTTTCCTGATTTTGACTTATTGGATTTGCATGTTTCTTTTAAAAAATATCTGTATATAACAATCATGTTAAACAAAGAAAAATAGTTTTTTAACGTAAAAGTTTTGTGTGAAAAGACCTTTAATGAAGTGAACTTATTTTCTCTTTGCCAACAAGTTCGAAAATTGGCGCCCATTGAAAATTTATATGGGTAATAGGTGATTACTTTTTTTAATTGTTTTTTAGTTTTTTTTTTTATTTTTTTTTTTTTTTTTTTTTTTTTTTACTTATTACGTGATTATCAGAAGAATACTTAAATGCTTATTTTTTATTTCGAGCAATCATACTTGAAATCTTTTAACAAAATTATTTTATCACCAGCAGAGATTATTATAAACAGCTTTTATAAAAATGTCCTTCTTAAGTCACCTGACAAGTAGTATTTAATAAAAATATACATTTTAATTGCATGCAGTTCATGAAATTAAACAAGAAATTAATTAAAATTGAGTTAAATTTTCTATTACTCTTAAGCTTACGAGGAGAGTGCAATGTCTTGGGTCACGGATTTAGTACAAATTTTGTAGAATAGTAGATTTAATTTCCCTATTGATGAAGATATGGGATTATAGGGGCCACCACTCAACTATTTTTTAAGTATCTGCAATTGAAGATGCAATTTACTCGTTAAATTCAGTTTTGTAGCAAACGATTACACATAACGGGTTTAGCGCAGCAGCAACGCATCGGTTTTACTCGTCGAAAGGAGCCGGATTCGAATTCGTGGAGGGTGAATAATTTTTTTATTATTTTATATCTATTTTTACATACAAAAATACATAATGGAGTTTAAATAAATTGGAAATGAAATGTCTTTAATGATTAGAAACCTCATAAGAGTTTTATTTGTCAATATCATTTGTATAAGTACAGAATAATATTTATTACAAAACAATAAAAGCACTTCGCAAGAAGAACAAGAGAAAAGACTTTTAACCGCTAGTTAATCAGGCGTGTAAACAATAAATTGTGAAAGGAAACAATGAATGAAACATTTATCAATTAACAGAATTAGTATAAAAATATGACTAGCTTCTTACCCCTCATTGTCCGTACAATGGCGAAACTTGTTTTAAAAGCAAATGAAACATACTTTCGAAAAGCATCTCGCGCATTGAATTAGTGCAGTTTTGTTGCATAGGCATCTGCTGCTTTGTATTTCGAATGTGAATTGAATGTTTAACTGCAAATATCTAAAAAAGTATTGAGTAGTAGCCCCTATAACCATATATCTTCATCAACAGGAAAATTAAATCTACCATCCTACAAAATTTGCACTAAATCCGTGACCCACCCCCTCACCAAGACCTTACATTTTCCTTATTAGAGTAACACTTTTTTTCCCTCCTTCTTTTAACGTAATTAAAAAACAAAAACTGAAAATCTTAACAATGATACGATTTGAAACTTTAATAAATATTTACATTATTATAAATTTACTTTATTCTACAATCTATCATTAGCAGGCAAAAACATCTACTTTCCCCTAGCATATAAACATCTTTAAAAAATGACTTCTTCAATCCACTTTCGCTCTGTTCGCGAATAGCCTTAACCCTAATTGACAAAATTTTGTCAGCCGGAGCTTTAGCCCTTCCATAATTCACGCTTCCCTAATGCCTTAATTTGCACGGGCATACGAAGAGAAGTGGATTTTCCAAAAGAGTGTTTCCTCAATTTAAATAATCCAGGAACCTATTAGGCTACGGTTCGGAAAGAGGTGCTTATTAAAAGAAGAACAGTTTGGGGACAGCGGATTTTAATAATTCAACGTTGTTGAATGAAAATTCAAGCCTGGACTTGTCAGCCACCCGTCTTAAAGACGCTAGCGTCGTTTCATTAAATTACGTCGCCGCGTTGTTTTACTCGTACTTCCATACGTGCGGGTAAACTCAAAACAGTTTTCACAGGGCCCGAACAAGCAACTTGTTTGCTTAATAATTTACAATACCAGGAGTTCTGGATAGGAAATAATTGTTATAAGTTCCGCAGAGAGTTTCGTTGGTATCATTCTTGTTAAAGTTCCGATATTCAGTTTGTGGGATGAATTAATAATAAAGGTGGATTTGAGGCTGATAATGTTTAATATAATTTTTTAATTTCTTCGGAGAATTTCGTATCAGTTGGTCTAATGAAGCAAGTAATGTATTTTAGATGCAGGGTGTTTTCCTACGTTCGAATTACTGTAATGAAGGTACTTTGTTCGAAGTTTTGAAGGATTTTAGAATACGAAGAATATCACATAATTTCAAAATGCATTGAAGGTGTAAACCAAAGTATTAAAATATTTTTATTTATGAGTGAATGTTCTTAAGATCTAAATACATAATTAAGATCTAATACATACTTAAGATCTAATACATCTGCGTGTAAAAACTCACATACATACAAGCTGAACTATTACATTGAAGTAGGCTAAGTTTATGAGTGCAAAAATATAACTTTTTGCTTTCGGCTCATCACTGAAATTAAAAATTAAAATCTTTTGATTTCACTAGCCAATCAAATTTTCTTATAAAATTAGAGATAAAATGCGGGATAAAATCTGTTGGTTACAATATTAAAAATAAAATTAATGTTTGCTGGCAGAGATAAATTACAATTTCTCTACTTGGAATCAATTTGAGGACTATAAGTTTTATTTCACTTTTCCTTCTATTTTTTAAGAGATTTATTACAAAATTTTCTGGATTTTTTTTTTTAATTTGAAAATTTCAAAACTATTGCCGGACACATATTTCAAACTCTATGGTTTAATGTGTTTATTTTTTAATGCATTTTTAAAGAAATACATTTTATTCATTTATTATACTGTGAAAACTTAATAATTAGTTTAATTTTTTAGAAGAGAGAATAGCTCATTATTTACAAAAGGCAAAACAATTTTGTCTGTAATTTAGTTTGCTTAATGAATTGTATTTGTAAGGTAACTACGGAAAAGTATTATTTTCGAACAGATATTTCCTTACCTAAAATTTCTTACTGCAATATAAATAATCAGCCATTTAAATCAATAACAAAAATAATTCTCCCCTGTGGGTAGAAGACTTAAAATATATGACTTTTGTATCCACAGTAACCTTAAAACTGTGAAACGACCTTATTTATACTAAACGATAATGATTGATAATGTGTATGATAATGTCCAGTATTTGTTTATTTTGTTCTGATTTTCTTTCTTTAAAAAAAACAAAAAACAATTGTATAATTCTAATGGTTAACTTGAAAGAATGTAAAAAAGTCCCCCCCCCCGCCACACAACATATATCAATAGTTTAATTTTCAAGCATCGTGTGTTTTAGTAGCAATAAGCTTTCATCACTACTATAGTTTCAGATCGTTTTTAAATACCTGGTATATATATTGAGGGAGTATTAAGTTACAGAAGAAATCATTTAATTTTTGTCTCTTTATGTAATATATATTAAAATCAATGATAAATTAGGTAATAGCGTTATGATATTTGTTAAAGCAAATACATTAAATCGTACATTATTTTTCTTTAAATAAGTCATCATTAGTCTTTTTTTTTTACTCTTCAGTGTTTTAGTTTCCGTAGTAATTATTTTATTAAATTATTTTGTAAAAGAAGAATACACTTTTTTTTAAACAAAAATTATCAAGCTGTGATAATATCCAGTCTTTTAATCCATTTTTTTCCTTCAAATAATGGTTGCGAATATATCTTAAAAATTCCCTTAAGTACAATTTATATCGTTTTTTCTGCTATTTTTTTCTTTCTATGAACAAAAATGGCTTGGCTGACAATATGTTAAGTATTTGAAAAAAATTAATCAAAGTGCACACCAAAGATCAGAGAATCTCTTTTACGAAAAGCAAAACTATTTTTTTTTTTCTTCTAAACAATTCATAACATTTCCGGGACACTTCATCACTGAAACAATTTAGTAACCCGGTCCAAAAAAAAATGTTTTTCTTCTTTTCCTTCCCAACTTTTTCTCAATAATATTTCATATTACTTTTCATTTCATTTTCTTCAGCCCCCTTTTCCCTTAATACACCACCCCTACCGCGTGCCGTTAAACCACCATTAATAGGCGAAGGAAGCAAGGAGGGGGAGGACCGAAATAAATTTAACGACCGAAAAATAACGTAAAATAAAATATTAAAAGTAAATCGTCTGCAAATAAATAAAATTACCCTCGCCGCACATACCGAAAGTAATAATACGAAGCCCGAGAAAAAAAAGGGGAAAAAATATTAAAAACAGCTATGGGATGAGGTTGAAAATAATTCAATCGCGAAATATAATTCCACCGGGTAACAAAATAATATTAAAAAATAAAAGGAATAGAGAAAAAAAGAGGAAAAGACGACGTAAAATTCGATAAAACTAAAGTTTGTTTTTGTGGCAACACGAAGCAATTTCCATTTTCCATCCATTCCTGGCGCAGGAGAGAATAAAGTAGGCGTGGTTTTGCTCTTGCGCTTCCTGCTCACTATGCAAATGCACACTTCATCAGAGAACACGGGGGGGGGGGATGGAGATTTTACACGGAATTCCCTCCCTCCCTGTTCTAACAACCCTCCGTACAAGAGACGTAACCTCTTATTTTCTACTCAATGATCCGATGAGGGAGGGTTGGGGGTTGATGGTATAATTCGAACAGGAACTTAAATATCATCTCGTTTTCCACCTTCCTGGTGGTTTTCTGTTTTGGAGAGGGTTCTGTTCTATTGCATCTTTTGGAAGGATCTTTGGGAAGGTTTTATTTTGGATTCGAGCGTGGGAAAGGGGAACTGATTCTACAGCTGTTCATACCTTCTCATTCAAGCCGTATATAATCGTTGTATATGTGTGCATGAAGGGTTGCAAATAGAAACGGATTTTTACGCCAAACAGATTACTTGGCGATAAAATACTTGATATTAATTTAGGTTTTGAATATAAATCACATATTCAGTGAATAATAATTTTGTAGTTTTTTCTTGGGATATCCTAAGAGAGTTCACGAAAGGGTGTTTTTGCTCAGTGTTAAAAAATAGGATCGGTACATTTTTCGGTAAAAAAAAATATAATAAACTAATATAATATCTTGTTTTCAATATTCTATAAAGAGTACTATATATTATTATATTATTTGTTTATGTCTAAGTCTATCTCTTTATTTCAATTCCTACTATTAGCTCACACTCTCTATTTATTTATTTATCTTCGTGGAATTTTCAATCATTAATAAAATACATTTTAAAACACTCAATTGAGCTGAAATTTTATATACATGATTATTTTGGATGCCAATACAATAATTTAATTATAATTAATAAAAATTGATTGATTAAAATTAATTATTTAAAGAATTGCAAATACAGCCACGTTGGCATCATTTTTCGCGACTTAATGACCATTTTTGCAACTTGTGTCAAAACTTGAAATGTTTTTTTTTTCTCACGCTTTAAAGCATTCAGTTGAACTGAAATTTTATATATACGATTGTTTTGGATGACAATGCAATCATTTAAATATAATTAATAAAAATTAATTACTACTTAACGTTGTGATTCTGTCATATGTATATACATATTTATATTAATTGTAACTATTTAATAAAAAGTAGCTAAAATAAAATTTTCTTTGTTGATCTAAGTAGGAATTGACTTAAAAAATTTTTTTTAAATGTATTACTTGTTCTGGTTCAAACTAAGTTCATTAAAGTGTCTCCTATACTACTAAACGAAACTTTTTCTTTATATTTTAAAGGAAGAAATACTTATTTATGGAATATGTGTCAAATTTTAAAATACAGAATAATGAACCGATATCTGACTTGCAATATCTCTAGCTTGCATGAAAATTCATATATATTTTTTTGCTGAAAATGTATTTCGAGTTCAATTCACGTTCTTTGACAATTGGAGAGTGCAGTCTTAAGCCATTTTTAATAAATTCGTACATAATAGAATAATGATAATAAAAAAATAGTACACACAAACGAATAATAGTATTGTTTAGCATAGAAAATCTCTTCTAAGGCAAAGGAATATTTTAAAGCTGATTCCGGATTTTCCTTTGTTAATAAATTATACTGGGTTTTTTAATACCAGATATAATTTAAGAGGAGTTTTTTTAAAAACATTTTTCAGGATATATTGCATGGAGCTGCATTTTTGACAAATATCACATGGAAGAGTAGTTTAAAATTAAAATAATTACAATCAAAATTTTTAATACTAAATATGAAAGGTATAACAATGTCGAAATTTTAAAAAGAATAGTACAGACATTTGCTTGACAAAGAGTACATTCTTTAAACCAGAATTTTTTACAATTTTTTACAATTTTTTAAAAAAAGTTTTAATAATTTACTTTTGAGCGTCTCTTTACAAACACTTCATTTCTTCTTAGTTAAAAGTATTTAAATGATACACGTTTATGCATTATCTTAGTTTTTAATTAGACGGTGAAATACTTCAACAAATGGAAGGTAAACATATTTTTGTAGTGAATATTATAGCGTGATTTTTGTAGAAACAATATTTTTTTACGGACTGTATAATATTTTAATAATATAAAATTTTAAATACTAGTACTATATAATTTATTTTCATAGAGAAACAATATTTTCCAAAAAAGTATCTTTTAGTAGGGGTGATATGATAATTATGTTCCTTTCACGTATACAACTTAAATGTTTCTTACGAGCAGCGAAATAAAAAATAAACTTTTAAAAATTCAAAAAATTGAAAGATTTTATAGTTTTAAAAAAATTCAAATAAACCATTTTTTCTAAAATGAGTTTTATAAAAAAACATTTCATTAAGGAAAATCCTAGAATTCATTTAAAAATAATACTTACAATCATTCATTTCTTAAAATATTTAATCACAAATCCAATTTGCAGTAAGAACATTGCAGTAGAAGCATGAAAAAAAAATTTAGAAATATTCATCTTTTCTGTAACCATATCAAATATTATAATAATAGTAGGAGAATAAATCTGAGTGTGTGTGTGTGTGCAAAATGAATTACATTTTTATATTTTCTCATATACACTAAAATACGTTTAACACGAAAATGCTTAAGATGAAATTTCGGTTAACACGAGATAATACAACGGTTCCCAAAATATACTATGTATTTGTATTCCCTTTTTTTCTCTTAACACGAAAACATTTCCCTTCTGGGAACGAACAAAATACGGAAAACACCAGCCGGATTAACTGTCCTACAGTATTATCTGAAGAATTCGTTGCAGTAAATGATGATAATGTGTGTACAGCCCGATTATGGCAGACAAAGGCACATTTTGGAGTTTGTTCAAAGCTCAAAAAATATCATTGATGCATATTTCGACGGTGAAACTGAAATGAATGATACAGCTCCTGTTCCCACATCATTCGAAATGAGGAACGTCATGAAAAGTATGCGCAGGTATTTAGACGCACATTTCAATGGTGAAATGAATAACAAAATGGACGATATCGAACAATTTGTTGCTGAAAATACAATTCAAAGAAAAATATCAGATTAATTTCCAAAAACTCAATAATAGTTTTTTTAAAAAAAAAAAAAATTGAAATTTTTGTGTTAAGTTTCTTTAGAAGTCCTTGTGAATGTTTTTGTTTCTTTGTTGTTGTTTTTATTAAATATATGCATATATACATATCCATTTAAATAAATAAACTCTAATAAACTTAATTTTGTTAATACATGATGGGTTTTTTATTCTCGATATTCTTTAACGCGAAAAAATATTTCAGTTCCTTCAGTTTCGTGTTAAGCGATTTTCACTGTATATATGTGTGTGTATAACAGTTCCTTGGTACTTAACTGTTTACTATATAAATAAGAAAGAAATAAGAGCGTATATGTCTATACACCCACGCTAATATATTCATATCGTTTTATCCACCTCCAAGCCCTAAAATGCCATCTCATTCATTCTCTCTCACTCCCAACGAAATTATAAACTCTAAAAACTTTTAAAACTGTCCCACTCTTCGCTTACCTTCCCAAACAAAACTGCTGCAAAACGAACTATTACGCACACCACTCACTGTATAGAAAACAACATTTAGAGAATAGAAAGGTAAATTTAAGACAAAAATAATCTTCCTGCCTAACCCCATAATGCTAGGGGTCAATTTCCTCCATAACTCCATCAAGTGAGGGGTATCATAAGCGCAGTGGGATTTCCTTGCTACAATGGGCCGATTGTGAATCTCTTCAACCATCCATCAGATCCTCGTTATCGACACCCTCCTAATCATCAGCCCGATGGAGGAGGGGGCAAAAAAGGGGTGGGTGAGTGACGCAAGCCGTCAATCAAGAGGTAACCCGGATAGTGTAAATATGATTAGTCTCCTGTTCGGATTTGGTATGCTGGTGAACACAACAGTTGTTTTGATTCTATAGCCCACCGAGTATTTTGGAATAAGTATTAATCTACTACTTTTATGACAAGATTCTTATTGTGTATAGGGATGAAAAAGTATTAAGATATTTTTATTGCAATGTATTGCTATTTGATACACATTTTACTTTTAAGTTATGTTTTTTTTTAAATTTTTGTAACTGTTTAAATCAGAGGTTCCCAAACTTTTTTGTCTCATAGACCCCTTACCATGTTTTTCGATTTGGGGTGGACCCCTCCTTAACTAACATTGATTTTTTTTAAATTTATCAACTTAAATGTCTTTTTGATAGCTGGTAAAAAACTACTTACTTTAAAAGATCTAATTTTGTAACTGTATAGTGAAGTATAGGGTTTAAAACTTAAGACACACATATTAGTTCATTAAATTAAAATTTAATTAATATATAAAATAACATACATACCGTAACAGAGTGACAAACAAATGCTTTTAATGGGATGAATGAATCTGGTGCTTCGTCCATTCTGGTGCTTTCAAAATTGTTGATATCCGTTTCTGAACTTAACTGTAGGATCTTTGTTAATGCTTATTCCGAGCAGTTCCTCTTATACTCGGACATTTTTTTTCAATGTGACCATATTAATTCATTGCCTAATGTGTTATTACCATAGGCAAAGCATTCTCAAACCTAGTTTCCAAATCCAAATAAAGGGCATTTAAATGTTGAACTTACGTTAAAACGTCATTTTCCTGATAGCATTTTCCTCCAAATTGAGAGATGGTAAAATTCGGGACGTCCAGTATTATACTCCTTAGCTTAATTCTGTCCAGGAACGCTGTAATGATGAACTAGAGGTGAAAATTAACCTCATTAAATTTAGTAAATAAATCTGTTAAATAGGTAAATCTGGTTTAAACTTGATTAAATTTTCTTTCAAAATTAAAGTTATGATCTGGTTTAATGACAGTCACTATCATAGACCCTAATTTACACCTCATGGATCCTCAATTTTTTTTTCGCTGACGTGGATTCCTTGCCGGTCGTCATAGACAACTGGGGGGCCCATATAGACCACTTAGGGAATCAATGGTTTAAATGCTTGAAAGAGATAGAAAATTTCAAAAGAGAATTTAAGGGGCCTTAAAAGCTAAAAATTGCAATGAATTCGGAATAGAAAGAAATTGATACATATATCATGGAATGAGAAATAATTTCATGATCGGTGGTGTACAAAAGGGGAAGGTTTAGGGGTTCAACTCCTTTCCATAGACCAACAAATTTTAAATTTTTATCATAGAGGTTGCCTCTCGGCGCTTTCGACTGCTAGTTTTTTAGAATGTACTCTTACCCTCTCCCCCCTCTGAGTACACCGCTGTTAATGCTTTATGATTATATAAAAGCTACGCAAAAAGTTTGGTGGTTATACTTTTAAATTTGGTAATTTAGATTTGTTTGGCGAATTCTGCTCATATTTTGTAAAAAAAAAAAATAATATATATTTACATATTCAGATAAACATGCTTGTTAAAAAAATCCAACATTTGAAAAAAATGCCTAGTAAAGCAAAACCATTTAATTCCTTGGATTATATATACATGAACACATGTATATATAATACATATTATATATACATGTGTGTGTGTGTTTTTTAAGTAGTGAGACAGGGGGAAATACTATTAGAAAAATTTCCATCATATAAAATTGTAAATAAGTGCTTTCAAGTTTATTACAGTCAGAATGAAAAACTTTTTCAAAGTATTTCAACAGTCTTTAAGACTATAGAACATTCTAATTTACTGAAAATTGCTGAATCGAAAGAAAGAAATAATTCCTTTAGATAAAACAAAAACTCAAAATAAGAGAGAGAGAGAGTTCGAACTAAAATAGCCCTTCTTTTCGTTCCTGAAACCTGTCACTTGAGAACCGGAAGAAAGAAAAAAAGAAAAGATCGAATGTGCAAGAGTTCGAATCAGGCACGAAAAGAAAAATCATCCCCAAGTTTTCGTTCCAAAATCACTCCTAAATTCTGTATGTAAATTTACCATTTCTCCCCCACCGCGTAGAAAACGTCAAATATATTGCTTTAAGCCTTTTCTATATAGGTCTCGGCAAAATATTATACATCTCTTTCCAGTAGAGGAAATGGCAGGCACCAACGCACGCCAAAGGCCCATTAGAAAATCCGAGCGGAACACTCATTGTGAAATCCCAAGTTCAATTTTTGCTAACACGGAGAGAAAATGTTAAATGAGCAAGTGCCGTTAGTTTTTCAAGAAAAGTTTGGTGGTGCTAAATCCTGTAGAGCATAAGCGATGGAGATGAGAAGTCTATAGGATATCGATAACATATGCCCCGATTTCTCATACAAGATTCATACCTCTAGTGTATGTTTGTGGTTCCCTATATGGATTTGCTTCCTCAGAATTCAAATTTATGGCAACGGATTCAAATGGTCTAGATTCGGGTTATCATACATCTCCTGTTCCTATGATCTAAGACCTACTAGTTTTTTCCAGAATAATTTTTTCCTCTGAATTTTTAAAGTTTGTTGATCAGGAACGTTGAATCAGCGAAAAACGGGGAAAAAAAGAAGCAATAATAAAATTAAGATATTCTAAATAGAAGCATATCTTTAAATCAGTGGCGCACACAAGGGGGAAAAAACCAACGCTTTTGGGGGGTCGGGTCCGGCACCCCCCCCCCCCAAAAGCCTTGATTTTTTTCAACTGGTTATAATACTATGTTTATAGTACGTAAAATTAAATTATTTATTATCAATAATTATTTTTATTAATTAATGCTAGTTATTTATTCAATAATTAGTTTTTTAGTGTTTTCTGTTCCCGAAAATCAATAAAATCAAAAGAATATGTTGGGTGGCGTATTGGAGCTTGATACGAGAATGGTGGACATCCGACCCGGGACCCCCCTCCCTCCCACCCTAGCCAACTTCCTCGGGCCGCCACTGCTCTTCAAATTATTTCGATAAATCATATATACATTCAATATAAATTGTGCCGAGTTTTAAATCACTTTATATTTCTATAAATGAGCATACAGCGAGCTTTAGATTTTCCGGGGTTAGTTATATGATATTTGCGATCGTTGAATATTGAATGGTTAACATTGAATATAGCCCACATGATAAGGAAAATTATAATTCTTTTTTAAAAAAACTTTTATCTTGTTTATGAATCATTGACAGTAAAATGATTTTGTGATGAAATGATTCTTGAATAAAAATATTATCGGATCTAATGATCACATTAAAGTTAATAAATTATTCTCTAGTCACATATACGAATTTTTTCTAGTAATATAATTTTAACTGTTTTTAATACACATAATTCTTTGTAAAATTTTTCTAGAAATTTATAAAAAATATTTCCTTTCTTAGGGCAAGTTTCATGAAACGAAACATACATTTACTGGGTTATTTAAATTACCTGTATAAAAACTGAGTACAAAAGCATTTTTTAATCGAAGTAACATATTTTAAACACATTATAATCGAATTTGTGATTCCAATTGCGCACTCAAGGGGTCAATTGATCATAATCCTATGAAAAAATACGTAAAACTTAATTAAGTTTTTGATATTAATAATTCATTTTATTAATTTATGCTAATTATTTATTCAATAATTAATTTTTTACTGTTTTTTTCCCCGAAAATCGACAAAATCACAAGAATATGTTCGGTGACGAATTGGTACATAGTACGAGAATAGTGGACTTTTGACCATGGCGCCCCCCCCCTCCGTGAAAAATTCTTGTATGCGCTACTGTGTTATTCCTATTATTTAATACCATTTTGTATTTTAATAATAAATGTTTAATGAAATTTTTCCAAAGTATATTTTATAATAATTAAAAAAAATCATAAGTAAAGTAGTATCTAAATATAATTTACTGTGCAGCGCTGATTGAAAATAATGATTTTTCACATACATTTATTGTATTTAGTGTTGATAACTTGTGAT
>BMAV01007523.1:206613-222380 GCA_019973955.1 Trichonephila inaurata madagascariensis
ATGACTTTATTAAGAATAAAACTTAAATGTCTAACAATTTAGATAATGTTGATTAAGCGAGAATCTATAATGAACAAACACACAGTAATGGTTAAGTCGAATCTCGTAACTTAGACCACTATAATTATTTAATTTGACTACTCTCGCTTCTAATAACATTACAATCCTAATATCAAATAATCATTCCTACCTTAATCCAAATTTAAATTCAATCTTTTTGAGGAAACGTCCGGGCGCGCGTGCAGTAGTATGCAACTTGTTTTAATGGTTTGTTTTCCAGGTAACTTTACGATTCGCTGTCAATTCACACTTGTTTCTTTCACACATACCATTCCCCAAAATTGCCATTTCACTTACTGAAACTTCTGTTACTTAAAAGCTATCTTATTTGCATTTCTTTTTCACATTTCGCTTCTTGGGTTTTGGTTGGAAAAGAGTTGCCATTAATCTTGGCCACCAAAAAACCCAGAGGTTATGTTAAAGAAAAGACGCGTGAGCCCGTCACAAACTTACACAAGAAAAATCTAAAAAGGCTTCGATGGAGTATAGTTGTGTGCTTACGTTGCAACTGTTTGCGTTTTATTTCAAAATCAAATCTTTTTAAATTTTTAAATTTTGGATTTTGTTTTTAATCTATAGCATCTTTTTACTAGCGTGAAAAAATATCCTCGGGAAAACATTACATTCATGCATAAAGAAATACCACTTTTGGTTTTTATTTAAGATATAAATAACTCCAAAATTGTGTGTAAGATCTGGCACTAACTGTTTTGACCAATAAGGAACAATTATGTTATTTTATTGAACATAAACAATGTTACTCTTACACAAAAATATTAATTTTCAGTTAAAAAATTCTTACTCTTGATTTTCGTGTTTAACAAATTATTCAAATGCTACTTCAGCCCTTTGGACACTAATTTTCTGATTTTTCTTCATTGCATATCAGTAATTGTTTTTTAACGTCAAA
Organism: Trichonephila inaurata madagascariensis; assembly: GCA_019973955.1. NCBI lineage: Eukaryota > Metazoa > Arthropoda > Arachnida > Araneae > Nephilidae > Trichonephila > Trichonephila inaurata. Next base: position 207,584 of record BMAV01007523.1, read on the forward strand.
TTACTTTTTTTCTCGAAGCTACTCTGCATAATGACTTGCGCTAACTTATGCTGAAATTACTTGTCTCACGAAGTTACAAATTATTGTTACAACTATAACAATTATTGATTACGATAAAATTGAATAAAGGAGTTAGCAAATATTGCAAAGTGTTTTGAAAGTCACATCTCATGCAGGTTAATTGGATTTCATTGTTATGCTCAATAATGATTTTTTTTTCTGGCATGAATATGTAGATTTTACCAGATAAGTTATAATTCTGATGCAAGGATTTGAAAAAAATTACCATACAAGGAATTTCTTTACCTTTTCACAAATCTAAGAAAGTTATAAAACTGATTATAGTTTCAAATTTATTGTAAATACAATGATGTAACTTTTGACCTTTTTCATGGATGTATCTTTATTCAAGACATTAAAGCCGAATTTTAATGTTTATTTATATGAATTTAAAAATGAAAAGTAAAATAAATGAGTCATAGTCAGTTTAAAGAGTTATGATGAGTAATGGTTTTGTTTTTTGATTAAAACCCTAAGAAAATAAATATAAATTTTTGCTACTTTGATATTCAAATTATTTGTCTTATAAAGTTCAATACATTACACATGCAGTTAATTATTTAAAGCCATGAATTTAATTTCGAAAATTTTAAAAATGTTTAAAAAATTAATTTTTTTTTTAGTTTATTCGATAAAATTTTATTAGATACACATTTAAGGTACCGAAACCGTGATTTCGGAAAAGCGTATAAATGGATTAATTTTTTGATATTTAGCATCAGTGACATTATGACATACATATAAAATGGTTTTAAGAGTATTATTACAAGAAAAAGAATTTAAATGTAAGTTTGGGCCAAAAATTAAAGAAAGAATGACATATTTTGAAAACATTCTCATTTTATGCTTCTATTATAATAATACTTTGCCTGTATATGACTAAGAGTAAAACGCCTGAAGTGGGATTTTTTAAATACATAATTTAGAAGGGGATTTATATTTTACTTCATACATTTGGTATTATTTTATAGAGCGTAGCTCTAAATATAATGCAATCTTTTTCAAAATTCCTAGGTTAGTCTCTTTTCAATAGTTCTAGCTATATATAGGCAAAATATAATTATTATAGAAGCATTTTTCATAAAAAGAATATGTGTTTTGAAAACGTAATACTCTTTTTCTTAATTTCTTTTACAAATAAAGTGAATTTAAATGATTTTTTCTAGTAAAAAATTCTTTGAACAATTTTAAATGTATATTCTAATTCAACTGACACTAAATATCAAAAACATTGTTCTTTTATACACTTTTTCAAATTCACGGCTCCGACCGTAATGAGTCCCTTTAATTACAAAGTCACACATATTCAATTTACCAATACCAAATATGGTAACGTCAAGTCGAATCGATTGAAGAATTACCTACTTAGAGTAAGTAATATGAATTATATGATAAAAAGATATTTGAAACAGGTAATATAAAAAAAAATATTCAAGTCCATTCCTACTTCGTTAGAAAAACGTTCTGGCGCCATCTGTTGCAGCCAGTTGTAACTTCAACAGAAATAACGCAGAATAAACTTAAAATTAAAAAATAAAACTTAATTAATGAATTAATACATGAAAAAACTGTATTAACATCAAGTGTCATTCACTACAAGTTTAAAAAAAGATTTGAACTTGAACGGATGAATAGAAAGTATTTTATTAACGATCGAAAATTTGAACAAGATATATATAGGGCGAGAGTGAACTAATAGTAGGAATTGAAAAAAATATGCACAGAAATACTTTTAGTGAAGCATTCGAGATTTTTCTCCGAAAATTAAGTAATCTCGCTCAGAAGCAAACAGGGTATTTTGAAATCCTGATTGCACACATACTTTTCCATGGTCTGATAATTTAATGTTATAATTATCCGACCATTTGTGCTGTTCTTTGAACAGACATACAAATCAAGTTAAACAAGCAGCGTATGCTATGTAAACCAAAATACTCATTTCTACGAAAAGTTCGTAACAGTCGAACTCATTTCTCCCAAAACATTCGAATTTCCGACTGCCTGAACCTTCTTCAGAAAGATCGCGACTACTTTTAATTCTGAATAATTTCGCCTGGGGTCCAATTTGACATTGAGCTATGGCGTCGCGTGAGATTACGTGCGTGTTTGCGTGATTAAAAATCTAGAGGCGCCTGGAATTGAAAAATCAAGGGCACTTATGAATATATATAAATATATAAATTTCTTTTTTTTTTTCTCCTTCGTAGTAGCTCCGCTAATCATTTATCGATAAAAATGGGAGCTGCCTAATTAAAGCTGCTGAGGTTAGGAAAATTAATTTTATGCGGTTTTGTTCCCAAGTGTTTTTGTTTTTAATTTACCTGATTTCTTGCACGCGTAATTCATGTGCATATGTAATACATTCGAAAGAAAACTATTAGCATGACATGGAAGTATACATTGTTTCTGGAGTATTAGGCGCTGGGGACAAGTTATACATCTGCCACGGCATATTCAGGAAATGGAAGATCGAATTACACACGCGCGCAATTCATTTTAAGCTTGGTTCATTTTCAATGCACATGCTGCCAAAAGTTAAGGAGCAATGGTTTTTTAGAGCTAATTTTTGAAGGAATATGAAATTAAATTCGAAAGGTTAAGAATATTTACATATTTATTTAATGTATATAACACATAATTATTTTAACTAAGGATCCATGCATTAAATATCTCTTTTTTTGAAAATTCTTCCCTTGGCAAATATTATGAGTTGAACCGTTTTATTGCTTTTTCAAAAATTTGGAATTTGATAAGTAGTAGCTCATTAGTTATAATGCAGAATCAGGATAGGTTTTCCATTAATAAGATTATATATGATCAGACGCATGAACCGGTATGAAAAATCATACAAGATGCTATCCCAGGTGCGGCTTATACAAAATTCTGAAAAAAGGATTTAGTGCAATAATTGCTCTGTCAAAGTAATCTCATAGGTGCTCTAACGCAGTGACCCGCAACCCCCGGTCCGCGGACAGGTACCGGTCCGTGTCTCAAATGGTGCAGGGCAGCCTAAAGAACATTAAACTATGGCCATTTTATTTAAAGTGGTACATTTCTCTCGGATTTGCTCAACTTTCCACGGAAATCACTTTATATTCCACGTTAAATCACTTTTATTCATTTTTGGTGTAACTGTATTTTATTCTGAAAGCATATTTATATATAAATGTACAAAAATTAAAATTGTTAAATCAAAACAATCTAAAATATAAGCAATCAACGTGTCCCACCCTCAGCGGGCCGCGGTAAAATTATCAAACGTTGACCGGACCGTAGCGATAAAAAGGTTGCGGCGCACTGCTCTAAGGGACTAAAGCCAGGCGATTGAGATGGCTCTTCAATGCATCTAATACCCATGTCAAGTATATATACATCTAATGCTATATCATATGCTCTATCTGAAAACATAGCTCGATGGATCCGATTGAGCTGTACAGGCTTTATCGTCAACCACAAATAACATGTCATCCATAGTCCTAAATTACGATGGTTTGGCCATATTTGGAGAAGCTCAGAAGATAGTCCCATTAAGATCTTGACTTTTAAAAAGCCTGAGAGAACTCGAGCTAAAGGATGACCTCCAACTGGATAGTTGGATGACATTGAGAAAGACTTAAATACATTAAAAATTAAAATTTGGAAAGAAGTCGCTACAAATAGAGGACGCTGGAAGGAGCGCGTGGTTGATGCATCCAAGGCCTATAAGGGGCTGTTGTGCTTTTGACGACGAAGATCAATAAAAAATTATCAAAATAGCAGGCAACATGGTCCATGGTTAAGAATTTCGTCTCTATATCTAAACCAGAGGTTCCCAAATATTTTTGTCTCATAGACCCCTTGCCACGTGTTTCGGTTTGGGATATACCCCTGCTTAATTAATATTGAATTTTTGCAAGCTTATCAACTTAAAGGTCATTTTACAGCTGGTACTATTGCTCTTACTTTAAAAGAATTAAATTTCTAACTGTAATGAAATCTAGTGTTTAAAATTTAAAAAGCATATGTTAATTAATTAAATTAAAAGTTAATAAATAAAACCGTTAAATAAAATAACTAAACAATAAACAAATTATTTTAATAAACTTGGTGCTTCAGTAACAAATTTTGAATATTTAATATCAATCTTGTCGGGTTCAACCTTAAATCTCAAATGTTAGTAGTGTCCAATTTTTTTTTCTTTCTTTTATTTTGGAGATTGGCAACCACGCCGAAGCTCCTTCACAAAAGGAAAAGCAATTAAAAACTTCATCACGATATCCTTTAATTCGGGACAAATAACAAGTTTGACTTTTTAAAACCAAAATTGCTGACATCCATTTCTAAACTTTAAGATCTTCGTTAGTGCTTATTACGATCAGTTCCTATTGTAACATGACTATATGAATTCATTTGTTATTGTGGTATTACCATAGTCAAAGTATTTTAAAACCTGGTTTAAAAATCTGGATAAAAGACATTTAAATGTTGAACGTAGGTAAAACGTCCTGGCAGGTTGTGACAAATTGAGAAAATTCAGGATCTCCAGTATTATACTTCTTAGCTGAATTCTGGAAAAAAACGTTGAAATAGTTTTTGTTATAATAAAATGTATGCTGTCTCCTTGTAAGTGCAAATTAACTTCATTATATTTAGTAAATAAATCTATTAAATAGGTAAAATTTGGTTTCCACTTGATTAAATTTTCTTTTAAAATTAAAGTCACGATTTATTTTAATGAGAGTCACTATCATAGACCCTCTTACACCTCATGGACCCCCAAATTATTTTTTTGATGACGTGGACCCCTTGCAGGTCGTCACGGACCTTTTGGGGTCTATATAGACCACTTTGGGAATCACTGATCTGAACCATTCACAGAGCCTCCATTGAATACATTGTCTATGTGATCTCTTAAAGAGATTTTGATTGACACTATGATTCCATCCCTCTGTATGCATATCTATCAACAATATTGGATTCATTTTAAACCTAGATTCATCTAAAAGCACATACTAAAATCTAGACTTTCTAACGTGAAACCTGACTCATCAGTAAAAAATACAGACTACTATTGATCCCTTGTTCAGTTGACCAGCTCTCTAGCTCTATTTAATCGGGTGCGTCTTTGTATTCGGTTTAATGGCTCACATCTGTCTCCTCGTATGCAAACTTTTATAATGAATACATCTTCGTGCTGTGATAGCAAAATTTCATCTTATCTTTGGTGCAAAGTTGGAGGATATTCATGTTAATTGCGCAAAACAAAAGCTAAAAAGAAAGATCATCGAGAGTTGTTTTGTAATATAGACCATCTTCAAACCAATTTTCCTGATTCGAACTGATTCCAAAGTGGTTTGACCAAAGTACGAGAAACATTCTAGTGCTTATTAGCATACTGAAGACCCATTTCTTTCCATCCGATATTATTCCATCTTAAAGAATCAACTAGATGTATTCTGCTTGACATATCAACAATATTTTGAAGCCAAAACCTAGAGACAAATAAATAGTTTTTGAAAAATTTCGAAATTTTTGCTCCATTTATTTATGTGTGGTTCATTTATTTATGTGCGGTATCATTCTTTCTTCTGCGTTAAATTTGTTCCACTCTTTTTCCTATACAGTAAAATGCTAAATTAGTAGTTTGTACTACATGTTAAACATATAAACGCCATATTTATGGAATGTTTCTGAATTTTAAAAGCGTTGTAAATAAAAAAAATTGTACGAATATTAATGAACGAGTTGATAATAATGAGTCTGTGCAAAAGGTTTGATACATTTTTCTCTCAGAAAATGCTTCTAATTTTGTTTGGGTTCTCTGAGATTTGGTGAAGAGAGCTTCAAGTAAAGGTTTTAAAAATTACATATGGGTAATGTTTATTACAAATTTTTGAAACTTTTATAAACGAAAGATAATTTTTTTTGTCTTTTTAATTAATTTTCTTAACCAATTAGCTCTTAACCTAACTAAACGTGAAAATCTATTTATTTAAACAAATAGTTTCAAAATATATTTGCTGTATTATGCTTAAGGTTTTATCTGTACAGAATTACAGTTACTACAGTCAGTACATAGTAAGTACCTACAGTTCAGTTAGTTATGAAATTGCTTCTCTATAAATTTTCAATAGAAATGAATTGAAATTCTAAGTAATAACTTTTAAATGTAGGGATCGTTCTATAAAAAGATATCCATAGAGAAATTCGATTTATGTTTAAAAAAAATATCATAACTTTAAAAAATTGAAGAACTTAAGAGGATAAATTTTAATTTGCTGTTCCATAATATAAAATTTAAAATTTCTAAAGTATATGTTTTAAATATTTTATAATGTTGCATCAATATTTTTATTCTTCTTTACATAAAAATTAATTCAATTCAATGTGTTTTATGTATAAAATATTATGGACTATAAAAACTGAAATTGCTGGCCTTTTATTACTTAATGTTATCATAACATGAATTGTTTACGAAAAAGACGATGCCAATATTCTGCAAATTAAACTCAAATATATACACCCCAAATTATTATCTCATCATCTTATTAACGATCTTAATAAAAAAATAAAATTACAAATAAAATAAAAGCAGTTTAAAGTAATCTAAGCCAGGAGGGAAAAAATCCAATTTCAAAACTTTTCCCCTCTACACACTTTAATAATAACATTTTTTATTCAAAATTCCGAAGAATCTCGATGCATTTCAACACTAATAAAAAAGAAGGGAGGATAAAGAAAAGAGAAAAAAAAAAGATTTATAGGACTGATATAAACACCGTGGTGAAAATCCCGATTGTTCATTTAGACAACTGGATGGAAAAGGAGCGGTAAGATCGGGTGGGGGAGCTACGAGGAGAAGGTTATTAACCATTAGTTGTGATATTAAATCATTTCCAGCAAGTATTCCCGATAGAGAAATCTCTAGATGGAAATAAAATTAGCATTTGCTGCCCCCATCCCATTTCGAGGTTATGTAATATAGCTCCGATTGGAGGAAAAGCGACCAAAACGCGCCTCAAAGGTGCGATTATTCTTCAAAGAGCGGGTTGCCATATTTGGCTCTTTTACGCTATCTTTTTTTTTCTTTCCTTTCATTGCCTAGATCTTTTTTTCACCTTCTAGCTTCTTTGCCCTTACCAGTGTGGTTGAAACTAATTTAATCTTATCTTAACTGTCGGGTTTTTATGAGATGAAATAAGTAGAAGAATATTCTGCTTCGAAATGCGATTCTATTATGAATTATTCATTGCAAAGTTTTATTAAAATTACTAAACGTAACAGTTTTAATTGCTTTCTTTTTTTATTTTCATCATTACTTGGTAATTTAATTCGAATGAGTGTCATCATTTTATAATAATTTTTAAGGTTTCATTGTAATGTTTCATACTATTGAATTATTAAATTGATAAATGACTAAATACTTAAAACTGGTTTAGATCGTTTTATTTTTATTATTATTATTATTATTATTTTTTTTTTTTTTTGAGTTCAATAACTTCAAAATAAAATCATTATAAGCCCAACTCATTTACTGTTGTGAACCATTAATTTTATACTATATCTAAAAATTAATTCTTTCATCATTAATTTTGATTGCTAGAGATTATTGTGTTTATAATGAGAGTAGAAGTTGAAAAATGATCTACTATTATATATATATATAGATAGATATTTCTAATTTATTTCATTTCAAATTAAAGTTAGTTTAATCCCAGATTTATTCCGAATCTCGTTATTGTAAACGTATTAAAGCAATTCGGGATAAAGAAAATTTGCTTTTATGATAAAATATTGCTTTGAAGAAGGAAAGTAAAATTAAATCGGTTATCTATTGAATAAAAATATGCTTTATTTTAATCTCATTATGTGTTAAAAATTTTACTAATCTAAAATTTAAGTATTTTATTTTCGTGTTAGAAGCTTTCATTTAGATGGTGTATTCCGCAATAAGCCACCTTTTAAGATATATTGAAGCATTCAAGTTTCAAGAATCCCAGAAAAAGAAGTTGCGCATTAATTGATTTCTTGTTAATTGCTAAATAATGAATGAATTATAGAATTATTACTGTGCCCTGCATTTTAAAAATAATTTTCTTGCTTAATTGGTATATAATTCCATTACTAATATAGCATCAAATTCATACAGTTCATTCAACTATATGATTCAAAATCATACAGTTTTAATTTTTCGTAAAATTCAATTTTAGAAGTAAATAAATCAGAATAATAAAATGTTTCCTATTCAGAATTCTCCTTTGATATTTGCATATTTGCGGAGGAATCAAAATTAAGGATTTCATTTCAAACATATCAGCGAATAGATTTGATACAACTTCAATTCTTTGCAAATATTGAAAACTTTTTCATTTAACAATCGTTTAAAAGGTATTTAAATCTTACAGGTATTTTTAAAATTTGCATTAGTTAAGTGATATTCATCTTTTATACACTTTTAAACAATATTTTTCTACTACTGAAACTAACCTTAAAACTGAGTTCACTTGGATAATACTCTTTTGCTTATGGAAGTTCTAATTACACTATTTCTATGCCATTTTTCTTAAATAGTTTGACTGTGCATTTTAATCTTATATCGTATCTTATCATCAGTGCCATTTAATGTAGAGTAAAAAAATTCACATAAAAAACTCTTGAGTATGACCTGTTGATACAGTGAAGATAGCTAAATCATGATTTAAATGAATAAAAATTAGTGAAATTCATTCCGTATGCATGAATTTATTCAATGAATACAAAGAAATCCTCCAAAGAATTCTGAAAGATAATATTATTCTACCAGCTGTTAAATTTCAAAATATTTGTACATTTACTTATCAAAATTAATCACATTTCGTGTACATTCATTTCAAGCATCTGTACATCACAGTTATATAATAGTAACTCTTCAAGCAATGGTTTGGTTGTTCTTAACTTTTTTAATTCGTTTGACACGTGAGTTTATAATAAAGTTGGACAAAAAATAAAAAAGTATTTTTGACTCACAAAAGATACTATTCTGTCATGCTTGAAAATATATGTAAGACACCATATACTTTAAAATTCATGTTTTAAAATATATTAAATGTATAAAATTTTGAAAAATAAAAATATTTCAAATATGTGGGCATACCTCATAATGTAGATTCTGAAATATATAAGAGAGATAGTCAACGGTTCAATTTACATATGAAATAGAGTCAACGTATGGGTCGCCACAAATTGATCAAGAAATCATGTACTTGTCTGCAGTGAAAATAAAACGTCGATACGGTGTGAATCTAGACATAAGCGAATCAGTCGTGAAAAATTCTGTCTGTAATTACAGAAGTGCTACTTTTTCATTATACATTTTTTAAAAGAGACTGCTTCTTTCTTTACCGTCTCAGTATCGGTGAAAATTTTCTTCTAATTTTATTTTCCTAAGCCTTATTCAAATCTGTTTCAGTGACAATGGTGTTGTTTATAATATATTATATGGAAAAAATGTCTTGATAACCGATTAATAAATATGTTTTGCCACATTTTTGGTTTTTCATTATTTACTTATCAGATTTTTAATAAACTGACATAGTAAAAAAAATATGTATTACTTGTGTGTGAAACATAGACTTTCTGTTCTTAAAGCTTTTGTAATTCGAAATAACGTGTCCTTTAGCATCTACAAGAAAGTTTCAATAAGACATTTAAATCTAATAATGAAATCTTTTTTATTTTCTTAAATGTGTCCTCGGTTGATGGTTAAGCTGGGAAAATATTTTTAAATAGAATAATGATTCACCATTGAGATTACAGTTTGACATTGGCATCCTGAGATACAACATATTATGTGGTACTCACTATTTTTAAATCAGAGTTTTTCTCTTGTCACAACATGTTGCTTTTTTGTTTCTTATAATGCATTGCTAAATGAATTTTTAGCTTTATTTATTACAGCGACAAAATAGAGATTCATATTTTTAATTCTTAAGAACACAATTTAATAAGCGGATATATGTGTTATGTAAGTATAAGAATTTCTGTGAATATTAGGACATTTTTCTACATAAAAATGCGTCCCTAGTTTGAGTCTTTGTTTGAAGATAATTTTAAACCATCAAGGGATTCCTTTTTTATAAATATGATGTCTAAAAGCCTTAAGTTATTTAACCGTTGCAAAATAATATGTCCTGAATCTTAAAGGAAAAAAAATGTTAATAATTTCAAACTTAACAAAATCATCAAAATAATCAAAACCACGTCTGTTGTATCTTTGGCGTCTAACACTGGAAAACCACAACTCCGCCATCACGGGGCGAGAAAGACGGGGTTGCTGTTCCAGAGAACCGCCCCCGCAAAATTTGCTTGAGGGGCCGAGTCGGGACGATAAATCAAAACTGTACACCCCTGCTACATCTCCCCTCTCTCCGGCGTGATTTAATTGCAAAATGTGGGGGGTGCAACACGGCGAGCCTGGTGCGTGCTAGATACAGATTAAGTCCCAAACCTTCGCAAGAGGTTAATACTAGCTACAGATAAGACTAGGATCACGCAATTTTAACGAGATAGGGACTAGGGGGGGGATGAAGATATTTGCTAGGTAGTTAATGAAACTTCCAAAGACTTGGGGTGTTAGGGGAAATTACTTTGTACGCCGCTAATTGTTTGTTGCGCTAATTAATCAAGGCGATGCGTATTTGTTATTGCTTTTTCTCTTTCCCTCTCCAAGAGTCATGTTAAAGGTGTTTTTACGTAGAAGATAATCGTTCATTGGCTGTGGAGTTTTGATGCCGGGAGATAACTATTGGAGGTAAATAACATCTTTATGAGAAATATATTCTGGGCAAGCACTTAATTTTGAATATCGAAATTGCTTTTTTAACTCTGGAAGAATCTATTATCAGATTGTATAGAGTGTTTATTGATTTTGTTCATTGGAACATATTATTAATGTTTGAATCTGTTGTAGATGTTGACAGATTATGATTTGATGTAGATTATCACCAAGACTCTTTGATGTAAACTTAATTATAGTTATTTATATAGGTTATTTATTTATTATTTTATATAGGTTCTCGGTTATTTTTTGTGCTTATAATTTTAATGAGTTCTTTCTATTCAAATAAGTGTTTAAAACTAGAAATAGTTTCACAAATAAAGCTTAAATTCAGTAATTCTAAGATATACAGAAAAACGGAATGAAATAGCGGATGACCGAAAAGTATAACTACACTTTCAAATTTTAATTACTAGTAAACGAAGGTATTCGCTTATGGTTTTTTACAATCCATAAAGAAAATACCAAAGTTTCTTTTTACAGCGTTTTATTGCACAATTTCAATGTGCGCACTATTAATTCTCAAACGTTGTGGGCGGCACTTTAGTGTAACACCAATTTTCTTAAAAAATATCAATTATACTCTGTGAAACAACTAAACTCCGGAACCAAATCCGTCGGCCACTCTATGGAAATAAACTAGGGGTATTCGTGGCCTATTTAACTTATTCTTTAGTGGATAGATGGATATAAAAAATACGATTGGGTTCGTAATCCATTCGTAATGACAGAAACATATGTGCATGCATTAATTTTGAATGAAAAGGAAAAATTAATTTCGTTCAGTTTTAATTTCATTCAAAACATTCGAAAGAGTCAAGTAATTATATTTAGGTCAAAATTAGAAGTGATTATCGCTTAATAGCCAAAAAAAAAAGCTTTAAAATATTGTTACAATTTTCTACATCTTATCTGTGAGAATTTGCAATTTCAGCATTAACAAATATAAAAAGGAAACAAGATCGAGATTTGTAAGAGTAGGTGACAAAATGAGAATGGAATTATCATTTTTACCACCAAGTATAAACAAAATTATCAAAAAAAAAAAAAAAAAAATGAAGTTCAAATTTCACATTAAATGGATTCTTAAAACTAATTTTTAATTATTTGCTCATTGTGTGACCATTTTGTTGTCTTTATCATGCATATTATTTCATTTAACATTGAAAATTATTGTTATAAACTATTTTGCATAATGTATTATATATAATAAAATTCTTTTAAACTTATTTTATTGTTAGTATGCCCCTAAATTTTGAAATTGTTAAAAGTGTACCGTAACGACAGTAACAAAATGGTTGAGATTGACTGAACAATAGAAATGACGTCATCTCAGCTTCTGCTAGGGTGACTAGATTTTGTTTTAGGCAATAAGCTACCTATCGTTATAACTCTTTTATGTCAGTTATAAATTGTGATCTGGAAGTTGGACTTCGTTTATAAGTAGTCTAAAATGTACTCTGTACATATTTTGCAGATTTAAATTCGATAAACAATGTTGCAACTTGCGTTTTCTCTTGCGGTGATGCCATTTTTAAACGAAAATATTGCAAAACGGGGAAGTTGCACCACCTAGTTTGCATTTCATTAAACAGAAACCTTAATCTTTTCCTTATGGAACGTAAAAAACTGTAAGCAAAAACCTTTGTTTATTCAATTCCTCTATATACTATTAAGTTCACACTCTCCCTATATATATATATATATATATCTTGTTCAAATTTTCAATCCTTAATAAAATACTTTTTATTCATCCACTCAAGTTCAAATACATTTTTTTAAACTTGTAGTCGATGACATTTGATGTTTATACAGTTTTTTTTTAAAATATTAATTCATTAACTCTATTTAATTAAAGAATAAAAAGAAACAAATTAAATAATAGTCCTCTATACATAAAAAGGAAAATCTCTCGTTATGTCCCTGTAGCGCAATGAATAGCGCGTTAGACTTCTAATCCAAAGATCTTGGGTTCGAATCCTACTTGGGATGGTCTAATTTCTAGGAATGCGATTTCTTTTTACTATATACTAATTTATTGTGGAATAATTAAATGTAATTAATGAATAAATAGTAATAAACACAAATAGTAGTCCAACACCATATAGAAAAAAAATGGAAGGAAGGAAGATCGCTTTCTATTTTGCCACTTCATATTGTGATTCTGTCATATGTATATACATATTTATATTAATTGTAATTATTTAATAAAAATTAACTAAAGTAAGATTTTTCTTTGTTGACCTTAGAAGGAATTGAGACTTAAAATTATTTTTTTTCTCACATTGTAATTTTTTTAGTTCATTTTTGGAACTATAGCTATACTTTTCGGACACCCTATATTCTTAGTATAAAAGTATTTCGGGTTATAACATAGTTTTGAATAAAATAGATGAATTTTTTTTATTTGTATGAAGTGTATATATATATATATGTCTAAAAAATTTCAAGAGCTAAATATATTTGTATCTTTTTAAGATGCATATTAATTTCCCACCCGCATCAAAACAAATAATAATGGTTCCAGATGAAAAATAATACATAATTAATGATTTGAAAAAGCAATCCCACCAACAAAACGTAATTTAGAAAGTAACGCATTGTTACAAAAATGTGTAATGTCATTTTGAAAGAAAAAATTTTGACATTGCTTTGCAAAAAATGTTTTAAGTTAATCATATCTCTTATCTCGTACAATAAAGAATCTAATAGTTTAAACGAGACCCTTAAATCTGTCAATAGCTGAAATACAATGGACATTTATAGGTGCATCATATCTGATAGATATTGCATGAAGATAAAATATTATAAATTTAAAACATTCGCTTTACATTTAAAAATAGTAATTTTGCTCTTATAATAAATGACTCCACAAATTTAAAATTTTAGAAATAAAATTAGTTATGCTGTTTTTTGTTATTTTATTAATGAAGCTGTTTACAAGGAATATGGAAAAAGTGCTGAGTGTTATCCTAATCTAGAATGTACTACCGATATTCAAAAGAACGAAGTAAAAATAGTACTGCTGATATATTGGCGAAAAAAAGTTAAAAGCAGATTTAAGCATTGAGATTATAAACTCCACAATAAACATCTGTTAGATTTTTTTTTTGTAAAAATCTCATATATGTTTGAGAATTAAATTTATCCCAATTTTTTATAAATAATATTTCCATTAGATGATTTCTGATTTTGAAATATTTATGTAATATTCTATTAAGTATTTTTCCCATTAAATTTTTTTTCCATAATAAAAATTTTCTATGCCCAATATTTTCGAAGCAAACTTTTATCATAATATGTATTAAAATAAGAAATATCAGAAAATTAATTAAAATTCGAGAAAATTATGTTATACTTTAGAGCTTCTAAAAAAGTAATTTTTTCACTTGTTTTGGTTGAATGTGCCTTTAAGGTATTTTTATAGTAATGTCACAGTCCAGGGGACAACTCAATGTGTCATTAGTACCAATGCTTGTCCGGATTCTATAAAACCAAGCGTATTTTAGGAACAGTAATATTATTTTGTAACAAGTAATAAAAAATTAATTTTTTCGTTTATTCACAACTAGTTGTGGAACTATAGAAACAGAAAGCATTTCAACAACTAATGGATATCCAAGAATAAGACAAAGAAAAAGTAACACAAAAATACATTATCAAAACAGGAAAATACGTATAAAGAAACATTATGCAAATGCTAAGAAAAAGCAATTGCTTCATAATGAAGAAATCTAACATGCAAAATATTACTTTGATTAAATAAGTGATACATTCTATTTTGCACGATATTTTGTTCTGATTATGTTTTGGAACTTCATATTCTACACCTAAAATAATTATTTGAAGTTCTTATAAGATTTATTTCAAAAAAATATTGCAAATCTCTTTTCAAAAAACGAAAGAGGAAAAAAAACTACAGATTTAAAAAATGCTAGTTTT
>BMAV01007523.1:222780-243072 GCA_019973955.1 Trichonephila inaurata madagascariensis
CAAATAAACAAAACAAAAAATGCACAGTAAGAAAGACTATGACAATAGTGTGCCAGATAACAGATAAATGGTGAAAAAAAATGTGCCAGTTTCACTTAGGATTACCAGAAACAAAGCTCTCGTAGCTGGTGCCTTACTTTACGGAGATTTGATCGGATAATCTCCTATCCATTTTCACCGTTTGGCACCGTTATTGAAAATTATTGAATTCTTTTTTCGAATTAGGCTTATGTGTGGTTTTCGAATTTTGGGCAACTTTTTTGATGAAAAAACTCACTTTTAGCTTATTTATTGATAGGCTAATATTCAGAAATAAACGGTAGTTTTACTTAACACATACTCAACAAATCACTAATAGGTAAAATCTGAACCCCTCTAAAATTGTAAAGCAGAAGAGTTTTTAAAAATTATTAAAAAATAAAAATCTTTAAACAAACTTTATAAGTACTAACAATTACGCGAACTACAAGCTCTTTTTGTAACTATAAAATGAGGAGTAAATTTAAGAAGGCTCCCTAAGTGAAAGCCCAATAAGTTAAAACAAACACAAAAACAACACATCCGTTTCTTCCACAGATCAGATACGCCACCGATAACCAACACGAGGTATTTTTTCATTTAACCTCTCTCCAAAAACCTCTCTTTCCAAAAGCTGTCAGCTTTTTATGAAACTTTTTCTTCGCTCTTCTTTTTTCTCATCCGGAGATTAATAAAGGTGTCGTGGGTGTGTCCGAAGATGAAGGGGAGGGGGGGGGGCAGAGAACGTCACGCCCCTCTCCTATCTTGCCCCTTTCGCTCACTCACAGGGCGATGATGGGGCGATAGATCGGGCGAGTTTTGGTCGCTGATTACGCGCACTCTGATTGATCGAGTACCGTAAATGTAAGGTCATTGAACAAAATTGAGTTTTGTGCGCCCTTATCGCCCCTTCCAAGGGCTTAGGGCGTACAGCAGAAGACTAGGGCCCACTTAAATTAATACGTTAAAGTTTCTTTTGGTATTTTTTTTAGAAACAGAGACAAAAACAATGAAACAGAATGTAAGTCATTCATTTAATCGTTTCGATTAAGTCGTTTTAAGTCGATTTAAAAGAGCCGCAAACGCGACGTAGCTCAAACAATTAGTATGTCAATTAGTGTATATATATATACCTTGGTTTATTCAGTGGAAGGAAGGAGAAATGGATAAAGATAAAAAGTAATAACTTGATAAAATAATAAAAAATATATGAGTCATAAACCGCCAAAAGATCAGAAAATTCTTTTAAGCAAAAATTTTACAATGGAATATTTACATTTCAGTCATCGTTATAAAGCAATTAATTGTTGAATATTTAAAAAAAATTCTAAAATTTAATGTTTCTTTGAAGTTATGATTCACTATTGATACCTTTCTATATTCGAATAAATTGTTATTTTCTAAAATACTGATTAAGAGACAACGATTTGTGAATAGTAAAATCTTTTATTGTTTCAAATTTTTGAAAGCTTATTTTAACTAGAGCTTGACGGGTAGTACTTTACAATGGCGTACACAAGTAGGAGGTTTAGGGTTTAACCCCCTATAGACCAACAAGTTTTTAATTTTTACTATTAAGATGACTCCTTCTTGCATCTTACATCTACCAGTTTTTAGACTATATCCCCCCTCTCCATAAGAGAGGTCTGTGTACACCAGAGGTTCCCAAACTTTTTTGCTTCATAGACCCCTTGACAGGTTTTTTGCTTTGGGGTAGACCCCCTACTTACCTAATACTGAATTTTTGCAAATTCATCTACTTAAATGTGTTTTTGTCAGCAGGTATAAAGCTATTTACTTTAAAAGTTTTAAATTTTTAACTGTAGTGAAGTATAGTGTTTAAAACTTTAGAAAATACATGTTAATTAAATTAAAATTTAATTAACACATAAAATAACTGTTAGATAAAATAAATGAGCAACAAACAGATACTTTTAGTGGGAGAGATGATTCTTGGGATGCAAATAACAACTTTTCAACATTTGGCATCAATCTTGTCAAATTTAACCCCTCCATAGTTATCTCCTTATCTCTTTGATGTCCAGTCTTTTTTTCTTTCTTTTTTTTTCTTTTGAAGATTGGCATGCGCACTAAAACTTCTTCTCAGTCGGAAAAACAATTAAAATCTTTCTCAAGATATCCCATAATATGGAATAAATAACAGGTATATCTTTTTAACCCCCAAATTGTTGACATCCGTTTCTAAACTTTACTTTAAGATCTTCTTTAGTGCCTATTCCTTGTGCCTAATTCTTGTAATCTGGCATTTTTTTTTTCAAAGTAACCATATGGATTCATTGCCTACTGTGGTATTAGGATAGTCAAAACATTCTCAAACCTAGTTTCAAAATCTAAAAAAGAGGACATTTAAATATTGAGCGTAGTTTAAAACATCTTTTTCCTGGCAGATTGTCTGTGATAATCGAGAAACTGGGAAACGTTGCGTCGTCCACAATATTATACTCCTTTAACTTAATTATTGCCCACACCACACAAGAACGGCTAAAATGTGATTCTTGTTTTCATAAAATTTATGCTGTTGCCTTGTAACTGCAAATTAACCTCATTAAATTTAATCGCTCATTAATCGCTTAGAGTTAGTTTTGTAATCATATTAGAATTTGGAATACTTGACATCGTATGTTTCAAAAAAGCTATATATGTATTATTTATCATTCAGAAAGAAACCTCTGACACAAATAATCTTTCATGATCCATAATAATTATTTACGTGTAAGAAAACCCCACCGAGAAGCGACAGATATTTTACTTTATCTTGGACAAATTATGAGTAGAACAACAAAAGTTAATGAAAAAATAATTTAGAATACAAAATAATACAAATAATAATAATAATAAAATACAAAATAATTTAGTATGTAAGAAGTTTGTGAGTATAAGTTGTCTTAATAATTACTACCAAAGCAAAGAAAACGAATCTAGCTTAACCCTTATTTTTGTTGCATGAAAGATCTTACGTTTTCGTCACGTTACGTTAAATTTCATTTAATTGTTCAATTTGGATTCTGTTTTAAGTTAACTGATCCAAATTATATTTAATAATAATTATTAATTTATACTTGTATGTGTTGATTTGGTTTAAAAATTATTTCCTCCATATCAAGACAAGGAACAAATTATGAAGACCAAAAAATACTTATTTCTCATGTAAAATATAAAAAAAAAGCCTGCTCTCTTTTTTAAATTTTTTTTATTTACACGTAAAAGTAAGTTGAACCCAGCAAAAACAGGATCAGATAGCCAAGATATGTTTAATTTTTTTAGCTGACTCGTTATTTTCTAATAAAATGATAGTAATCGATAGCTTAGATAAAAATAACATCCTGTTAGCACGGAATGATGGAAGAACTTTTTTTTATTAATAGACATTATGAAAGTTAAAGGAATACTATCAAAAGTAAGTAATAAAATGCCAAACTTTGTTTGTCAAAAATGTTGAGTTTTATAACTAAGTATCTCAAAGTAAAATCCGGATTTATTTAACATGACGGTGAAAAAAACTACAAATCATGTACTTCTTTTTAATCTGTATATACATGCAAAAATTATATAAAAAATCGCATCACTATGAAATAATCACTAAAATTAAACTAAATTTACTGTAGTAAACTATTGTTTGATAAGAAAAAACCTTTGACAAAGGCCGATAATTCTTCCCAGTTCGATCTCCATAACTTGCTTACACGGCATCCTTTGAGGCATTGTGTTTACCTTTAGAAGAGATCGTCATAAACTACTTTCAACATCCTGCTATAGCTCTCTATTAATAGGGTTAACAGAGAGGAGCGCTGCTCAGCCCACGTATTCGCGGTGAAATTCTGATAGTTTAAATGAGATAAAGCGTTTTGCATTTGTAGTCAGTTTCAATACCCTTGTGGGACTCCTCAATAATATTGCAATTTGCACAAACAGTATTATATTTAAAAAAATACTTTTTGAAAAATTGGTTTAAATTAAAAAAATTTACATTCTTGGTTTTATACTACTTACACTTATCACACGTGATATGAAATGAAAAAAAAATATTTTTGAAAAAAGGGTTACAATAAAAGGTTAGTTCACATGGTTTGTTGTCTAAAATTGTCCTTATTCTAAGCAATTTGTTGGAAAAGTAAGTGGATTGGCGAGATGATTATAAGAGGCTAGCTTAGACTTTTATTTTCTATAAATCTTGCATTCATAAAATATTTTTGTTAAATAATGTAAAATGTTTGTTTTACTTGTGTTTAAAAGAATTTAAATTTTCGCATTTTAATGTATCATTGAAAATTTATTAAAATAACTTTATTGTTCGGAATACCATATTAAAAATGAAAACATGATTTCTGCTATGAAATTTGTAAAATGGGGGGAAATAAAGGAGAGAAAAGGAAAAAAAAAAAAGAATAAGGATACAATAAAAAACCCTTATTAATATATATATTATTTGTACTAGATAATGTAGATTTAAATTTTGTTTAGTACATACTTTTCGTTGAAATTCATATTTATAGTTGATATTATTCAAAAAGTGTACAATATTTTATTAGAAAATAAAAAAAAGATGAAAATAGACTGTGGATTTTATTAAAAAATTAGAACAGAAAAGTTTCTAACCATTAAAAACATTTTGACATTCAATACTGTGATTTATTATTAGGTTGGTAATAGTTAGTAGTGATGAAAATAAATAATTCAGAAATCTTTAAGAAGTTTTATTTAAAACAACTTTTTATTGAAGTAATTTCTATTCTTTTCTTTTAGGTTTGTGTAATTTAGCAAGAAATTGTCTGTAATACTGATTTATGCTTTTTAATTAATACTCAACAATATATATGCCTTTTGTGTGCTTTCATAACTCATCCCAACTATTACTTATATTTAGAATATCTTTTAAGTTGACACAAACAGTAAAAATTTTCTCAAAGAATTACGTGTTTCTATTGGCGTAACAGCTCGCTTTTTTTTACCCTCACTTTTTTATAAATTTCTCTACTTTTTTTTTATTGAAATATGAGTAACATTGATAAAAAAAAAACCGTAGAAGATCATTTATATTGCGAACAAATTGTATTTAACGAATAAAAAAATGTATATAAAAAAGAATCCCACGAAACATAAGTCATATTCACTTGTCCTACTTTCACTAGAAAATTCCGGCAACTTCTAATGTCTATACAGTTTCCATCATCCATGAAGATACAACCCTGCTTAAAATATCGTTAGTGCTGCACCACATCCTGATGAGGGTGTTACTTAAACTTATCTTTGGAACAAAGAAAGAACATTTTGGGATCCTTTATTCCAGCTTTCCCAGATTCATCTTCAGAGTTTTTAGAATCATAAGTGTTTGCGTTTCCGTTACAGTGTAACATCTTATTGATGTAATGGGACTGCAGCTTGAACACTGTCATTAAGAAGAAAGAGGCACTACTGATCTTGAGTGGTACTGTATGGTTTCTCAGGTGATTTTTTTTTTCTCTTTCTCGATTTTTTTTTCCACCCTCCCACTCGAACTAGTCTTCCAAACGATTTGGTGCATGTATTCGTATAAGCGGAGTGAAAAGCTGTAATGGTTTTCACTTCGGAGGTTGAAAACTGTTGGTTTGGTGAGAAATTCTAGCCTCCCCTTTGGATAATGGAAAATCATAATAGCGTCTCCTTATATTATAGAAGGGGGTGAAATATGGGGGGTGGCTGATGTAGGGTGTCTCGTTAGTGAAATATTTATGATCTCTGCGCAGCAGAAGTAAGTTGGTCGTCTGTAAAAGACCTGGGTGATTTTTATCTGTGTTTTTTTTCCAAGGCTTAATATGTTTTTTTTTTCTTCTTTTGTGGGTCATGGTCACGTAATTTTTACTTTGTTCGTTCTGTTGAACATTAGCTCAAGGATGGTATTTCAGTTAACTTTTTCGTAATTTAATTCCAAGACCAGCTTTTTTTCAAAATGTAACGAAATCGTGAAAGTAACTAATGAGAATAAAGGTAGAAACTGGAATTATGATTCCAGGATCAGTTCGGCATTGAAATCAAATGAAATACCTCAGCGCATCTTAAATGGGTTATGCATTAGGTAAATTATAAAGTAATATTAGAGAAAAAACTATATATCATACATAAAACTACGTTTTACGATTTTAGTAAATATATTTTTAAACCTCATCAACCTTTCCTTACAAAATGTTTCATATCGTTTAAGCTTACTTTGTTTTTATTATTTTTTTACTAGTTAAAATTCTACTTCATAAAAATATCCTATGAGATATTAATGAAAATAATGAATATAGGTTCTATTCACACACAAAAATATTAGTAACACAAATTTAATTAAATTTTATCATAAAAATTTGAAAAATCGGTAAACTTTGTCCTTAGAAAATAGCTTATTGATTGCATGACATTTTAAAATTAAATAATTCAACAACATCTTATATAATACCTATCTAATGTGGAATGTGTTTGTCTTCCATTTCAATAATCTAGGGTAAAAGTATTTTAAAAGTAACCAAGTTGTACGCGGCAGAACTGAAAACGATATAGAGTTTTACAGTTAAAGAACAATAGTTAAATCTTTAAATTTTGCATGGTTAAATATTTAGATAATTAGAAAGGTAAAAACCTTCCTAGAGGGTTATTTCTACAAAAACTATCGAAGGAAAAAAAAGAATTTCAGCACAATTTCACTTTTTTAGAATGAGTATCTAAGAGAGCAGCCTTTTTTTTAATATTCATATAAAGGCAAAAACCTATATTACTTCGTATGTTATAAAATTTATTCAACATGATTGAAGCTTATTAGTGTTGTGGAATAGTTTTATTTCTGGAAGTAAATATCAATTTAGTTGTTCCTAATACCGAGACAGCTTCATCCATTGTTTCACACCAAGAAAAACAAATGACGTTCAAACCTTTAAAATACTGTAATATTACGCGTAATTTTTTAAAAAAATCTCTATCAATCTCAATTGAATCATATCCTGGTAAATTTTATGTATACCAGAAATATTCGATTAGTTAAAATCGGCATATGTGAGATAATGCTCAAGGGTAGACATCTATATAGAATGCTAAATTTAAAAGTAAAATCAAAAACTTATAATTTTTACAGATTGTAGTTTTCAGTTCTTAAAAGCACAACAACCTGTTGATAAATGAAAAATACTCTTGTTCTTGTGTCCGTGGTGCACACAATAAAAAGTGTCCACGAGTCCGGACCTGCTCCCCCTTATTGCCCTTGATTTTTTCCCCTGATTGATTACAATCCTATATACCGTAAAATTCGGCGTATAACGTGCACTTTTAACACAAAAAATAAGATCGATAATTAAGGATGCGCGTTATACGCCGGGTATAAAAATGAGAGCTTTAAGGTATCCGACTACGTTCGGAACCGTGATTTTAAAAAGGCGCATAAATAGATAATTTCCATGATATTTAGTGTCACTTAGATTAGAATACATGTATAAAATTCTTTTAAGGACATTATGACATAAAAAATTATTTAAATACAATATTTCGACAAAAAATTAACTTAGAATAACCTTTATTTAAAATGTTCTCCTTTTGTGAAAAATGCTTCTATTATAATAATATTTTGCCTGTATATAGCTCAGACCTCTGTACAGAGGCTCAACTGAATTTTTGAAAAATTCACATTATTTTCAGAGTTACAATCCATTAAAATAATTATCGGCGTTTTTTTCTTAAAATTTATCCCCTTTGTTGTCGCAAAACATGGATAAACCCACTTCTGTTATATATTTCAAAAATTCTAATTGAGCCTCTGTACAGAGGTCTGAGCTATATACAGGCAAAATATTGTTATAATAGAAGCATTTTTCGCAAAAGGAGAATATTTTGAATATTGGTCATTCTATGTTCATTTTTTGTCAAAATATTGTACTTAAATAATTTTTTATTGTAATACTATTCTTAAAACAATTGTAAATACTTTTTCTAATCTAAGTGACACTAAATATCATAAATATTGTCCATTTATACGCTTTTGCTAAATCACGGTTCCGAACGTAGTCGGATACCAAAAAAGTATAACAAGAGAGGTTAGCATGGAAAAAAAAATAATAAAACATATATCGTAACACTGTTTATTTGAAGAAATGACTTGCGCCAAATGAACTAAAAAAATTGTAGCTGAAGTATGCTATTTATTCAAAAGTCTAGGATAATACCTCGAATAAATGACTTCAAAACATAAGAGCATTTTATACTAATTTTTCAGTTTTCTTTGTAAAAAAGATGCGCGTAATACGGTGAATATGCCTCAAAATTTAAAAAAAAAAAAATGCTGCTTTAAAGTATAGGTGCGCGTTATACGCCGGATTTTACGGTATATAGTATGTAAACTTTATTTAAGTATTTGTTATTAATAATTTATTTTATTAATTAATCCTTATTATTTTTCCAATAATTTATTTTTTACTGTTTTTTGTTCCCGACAATCACACAACAAACTCAAAAGAATATGTTTGATGGCATATTGGGACGTACGAGTAGGGCGGACTTTCGTCCCCCAACAAGTCCCCTCCTAATTGAAAGATTCCTGTGTGCATCATTGCCTTAATTTTTTTAAATAATTCATAATTTTAATAATTTTTAAGAAATCGGAATATTTGATTATTTTTTACATAATAAAATAGAGGAAACGGTAGCATAACACTTTTAATCACAAAATAAAATCTGTATATATTTTTAATGAAAAATAATACTCCATTAAACTGTAGCAACTAAATATGATTAAAAAAAGAATAGATTTTTTTTAAATAACGGTAACGGTAACGGTTATACATTTACGTGGAACCTTAGAGAAAGCTCTATTATCCACTCATCATAATAAATTGAACAGAGAACAATTTGTTGAAGTTACATATAAAAATAGAAAGCAGTCCACATTAAATGCAGCGCAACAACGCTGGTGGAGGGGTGGGTGATTTTAAATAATAATATGTGTCCCCCTCATAAATTCATAAAAAAAAAAGTACAACCAAGACTAAATCGTTTAACTGTCTGGAATCTATATCCTTAAATCCCACTTCAGTCTCTTTGTCTTTTTCTGAAATATAGTGTAAAAGCAATACTCAACAAATGATCTCTTTCTCTCTGGCAACAGATGGCTTAGTGAGGATTGTTTCCCTATTTCCGGTGGCGAATCTGCACCTCGCTTTTGACAGGGAGTTTCCCGAGAGGCGAGCTAGGGTCAGAGTTCGAATCCACGGATCATCAACTCAGTAGCACATGCTCAGTGATCGCTTAAGCGCCTTCAGTAGTTTTCTTTTTTTGATGTTTTTTTTCAGACGGCACCACTCTCTAGTTCTATGGGATAGTTTTTTATTTCCCTTTTTTTTCACCAACTGTTCGGGACCGGGTTTGGGTAAAGTGCTATTACTTAGCTATAAAGACTGGGTACGGTTGAAATCGAAAACAAACGTTGCTAGAAACGGATCCTTCGAGGAAAATTACATATTATTTGAACATTAAAAGAAACTCGCGTTTATTGTATTGTTGTTATCGGTGTGCCCGTTTTCCCACAGACACGTAAAGGTTACGAGTATACGGAAGAGATACGAATTGAGTATAACGTAGGTGCTTGTTTGTGAAACTGATGTTGACTTTTATGGATTTTTGCTCCTGAATATCATGGAAATTCGATGAAAAATATATTAATGGCAAAGTAATCTCCGAATCTGTATCAATTGAGCTCTAAATAGGTCAAATGGAAAAATAAATGATGTGAAATATTAAGAAATATTTTATTTATGATTTAGAGCTTGATTTATGAGATGTATTTCTCAATGCAGCTAATACTTTGTGGATTATATTAGTACAGGAATCAGACACAATTTTTAAAATCATGGTCTTCTTTAATAGCATTAATGTTAATGTTCATTGAATATTTTAAATAAGTGGAAAATGTACGTACGGAAAAGGGATTTTTCTTTTGAAAAAAATACCGATATAATCTTCAGTTGTGCATCAAATGTAATAAAAACACTGCCTTATATAAATAAAATTATCGGTTAAAGAATAAGATATATTTTTTCTTTTATCATCAACAGATAAATGAATCATCAAATGATTTCAAAATCATGCGAAATTATTTTAATGAAAAGCATGTTAAAGGCCTAATTTTTATTTCTATATGATGTAATTAAAAGAAGCAGTTCTGATAGAAATGAGTTTTAGATTATCCTAGATATTTTCATTTGTTACGTTATTTAAAATTTACCTAAAGGTATACTTCATTCAAGAAAGGTAATACTTATTATATATATATATTTTTTCAAGTATATCATGCATCGTTAAATTTCCAAAAAACGTTCTATCTTCATCTCAGAATTATATTAAAACTATTTTAAGAATGAGGAACTTGCTTATTAATGTTTGGGGTGAATTTTACTTTAACCCTTTATATCTACCGACGGTACTAATAAGTACCATTCACTTTAAAATTACGTAGAATAACTATTTTTACGAATACTCTGACGATACTTGGCGGGAATATTCTTTTAAGTCCACTCTTTCAAGATATATGGCAGCTAGGGTTCTATAATGAGTATTTTAGCGTGGAAGGTGAATAGTTTTAAGCAGAAATTACGTTTTCAGCTGACTGCGTTTTCAGCGGATTGCGATTTGACTATTTATTTTAACTGAACAGTGTATATAATTAATTTTACAGTTGAATATCTTTAATTAATTAATTAGCTCTAACGGATTAAATTTTCCAAAGTTGAGTATTTTGTTTCTGCATATCCCTTAATTTTCAATGTAGTGATTAAAAAAAAATAATATTGCATGAAAAAAAACTGCAGTAAATCATAATGCGGTAGATAAAGGGTTAAAAAAGTTTCTTATAAAATTAAGGTTTCATTTTAAAACATTACTTTTATAAAAAAGTAGAAAAGAAGGAAATTTATAATTAACTATGGTTACACGTTTTTTGTAGTTTTATCAGGAATTTGTTTCCATTTGTTGAAATATCTTTATTATTGCACAAAACCATACTTATCGAGTAACATAAACATTTGAAAAAACAATGTAAGATATTATTGTATCACACAATAAACTGAAAAAAGTAATTGTTATAAGAATGAAGCCCGCGAATGTATTATCATTGTCTCTAATTAACTTGGCAGATTTTTTCCCCCGAAACGTTCCCGTTTACGTGATTGCGTTCGACATACATTCCCCATTTTGACATTCTGTATAAAAAGTACCGATAAAGTTATATTTAAATACGACAATAACCTATTTTAAAATGGGGGAAAGGGATTTTCCCTTAATCGTGAAAGGGTTAAGGTTGTTTGTGTCTAATCAAAAATAGAGAGGAACTAAATGTACATTGCTTTTAGTTTGAAAAAATATTTCAACTGTATATATACTTGTAACAACATAACAAAACAATTTTTAATATTGGAAGTTTTTTTCCTAGTCTGATTGTGGGTTCTGCTCAATGACACAGACGAAGGGAAAACCTTAAATACATAATTACTAAACGCTTCATTGCTAAACCTAACTGGACTCAGGGTAAGGAGCAAAATTAATGGCAGTACAGTTAGATTGTTATTTTAAGTGACCACTACTTAATCAGAGAAAACAACAACTTAAGAGTTTACATAAACAAAATTACGCAGACCACCCAGTTATTAGTTACACTCCACTTACAGTGAAGTCAAGTGGGTGTTTTCTTTAGAATTGCAGATTCTTTGTATCTCGTTTTCTTCAATTACATTTAAACTTACTTGGGCTTTTAGCAACATCTCATGCGTGCTTCCTGGGGATATTCTTTTAGAAAAACGAATGTTTCTTTTTTCGCATTTTACATTGTTTTCTAAGTACTTCTTGAACTTTAATAATGATTTGTGTCTTTTCCAAGCTACTGAAAAACAGAAGTAGGTAATTGTTGAATGGCTGCGCCGAACCATTGAATTTTCAGTGGCTTTGCCGGTAATTTATTGGTCATGTTGTCGTTTAGTTTGTCTTAAGAGGTAATTTGGATTTGATAATTGATGGTTATAAGTTCTAAATTTAGAACTTAGTTTTCTCATGAGATTTTAGATTTTTATTAGAATAGTAGAATAAAAATATGTATAGGAAGAAATTTGTGACTGCTGGTCCATATAATAAGTAAACAAGCAACGATGAATTATAAAAAAATTGGAAATGGTTAATTTGTTAAGAGGGATAATTTGTTTGTGTAAAAGCCTTTGGCAAAACAGGAAGTTCGTAAGAAGTATTATTAAAGCTATTTATTTAAAAAAAAATTTGAAACAATATTTAAATAAAAAATTATTTTTGGAACAATAAAAATGGCAATTATTATGTATAAAATAATTTGATTAGGGAAGCTAAATTTCTATAATTTTTTTAACAATATTTGATTAATATAATCGTATAAGAAATTAAGGAACAGTTATCAAAATTTACTTCAAGAAAAAGTTAATAAACAATTTTAATATCAGATTTTATGGTGCACAAAGATGTGTAATGCTTAAATTCAGATTAATATTAGTTTACAGTCAAACTCATTGATGCTTATTATTTATTTAAAAATTATATTTAATACCAAAATATTACATAAAGATAAGGAAAACTACAAAAGCTGATATAAAGCAAAAAAAAAAAAAAATGAAATCTAAATGCTTATTAAAACAAAAATGGAATTAATTTTTTAAAAATAAAATTAATACGATTCACACATATGATGCATAATGCGATCAGAATGTCATATTTATTTGTGTTTTAAAACATTTTGCATATATGTAATACATAAATTATCAGTCGTTAAATAGTTAAAAATCTGCAAAGACACTTCAAACATAATGAAATTTTCTGTCTAAAAGAATATTTTGGAATTCATCCCAGAAAAGAAAAAAAAAATTGAACAGACCATCTCAAAACAAAAATCAATAAAGTCCGGTATAAGAGTTGATCTAATGTGGAGTATATGTATAGTGTTTTCCTCTTGAATGCTGTCACACATCATTTATCAGCAAATGATCCATTTTGTATAGTCACAGATAACAACAGCCACTTATGATAAATTCATCCACTTTACTCGATAGCTTCGAATGTTTAAATAGTATTATTAATAATAATATAAAAAAATATTGAGCTCCAGCCAATAATTTTATGCAGAAATATAGAAGAAATGGGAATTTAATGGAAGAGGTATGATAAGAATTTGTTGGCAAGCAAATATATTCGAAAAGCTTTTTTTTTATTATACACACGAATATTTAATGTATCCAACTTTTAAAAATATGATGTTTGAAAGTTAGAATGCTATATGAGGTATTTTGTTCTTGCAATAAAGAACACATGTAAATGTAGAGATAATAATTATTACAAAAAAATTTGAGAGACGAGATTAATGTAGCATATTATATATGTTGTTATATAAAAATACTATTATATATAGCTTATATTAAAGAGAAAAAGTGTTATGAAGATGGTTCTACAAAAATTTTGCAAACTTTTCTTTAATACCGGTCGTTCAATGACTATGAAATTTATCAAAACTTCATTAACTTATAGAACTCTTGAATGTTCTTTAATACCAAAATATGACAAAATATTCTATTTCGAATCGTTACTGCTTTACAGTAACAAAAGACAAATATAATAAATTTGAAAAGAATTCTTTTACTGAGAGTTATATTCGAATTAGAACCTTGACTTACAAATTCCCAAAACACATCTCTTGAGAGTCTTAAGATCTATTTAAATGTAGTATTATTCCATCACTCGTTAACAATAATCTAAGAAAATGGCTTTAAATCTAATTTTTTTTAATATTAAATAAGAGAAAATAATCTCAGGCATCATTAAATATTTATTAAATATATCCTCTTTTATTTCCACTAAATATTCTCTCTTCATGTAATTATAGATACAATACACACACTCATATCAATATATAATTATAGATTTTTAATAAAAATGCTTTCTTTTAATTGACACAAAGGCTTTAGTGACGGATTTATTAGTGGTTTATAATGAAAAATGAAAGAAAAACAATATATATATATATATATACATGCAAACAAGAAGCATATATATATTTTCATAACTAAAGTAATAGTTTGGGAGATTCAATCCATTTGGATAAAGAAAATCGGTGTTTAAGTTAAAAGGTAATGTATAATTTACACGAAAATTTTTTTTAATGTGAAAGTGAGATTCTTGTGAAATTCAACGTAAAATAAATCTTAGTCAAACGCTTTAAAATAGAGCAAATAAACTTCACTCTGAAAGGAATTCGAACTTTTCGGTGATACATTACATTAATTTTTCCTAATCTTACAAATTTATTAAGGCAAAGTATTCAACAATATATGATGTAATAAGTTATTTTGCGTTAAAAAAATAAATTTATAAGAAAAGGGAGTTTTTTCACAGATTTACATTTACAACTATAACCAACTACACACACTCTTTCATAGGATTTGTTATTTCCACAAGCAACATAACTAAGTATTGTTATTTAATATTTTAATGTACCAGAATTTTTGATTAAGGACAGTGGCGCACACAGGAATTTTTCAAGGGAGGGGGGGCCTGGGTCGAAAGTCCACCATTCTCATATCATGCTCTAATACGCAACCCAACATATTCTTTTGATTTAATCGATTTTCGGGTACAAAAAAACAGTAAAAAATTAATTAAGTATTAATTAATAAAATAATTACCATTATTTAATAAAATTAATTATTAATAACAAAATTAAATTTTACGTCCTATATACTTAGGATTATAATCAATCGGGGAAAAAATCAAGGGATGTGTGTGGGGGGGAGAAGGTTCCGGACCCGTGAACCCCCTATTGTGTGCGCCACTGATTAGGGACCATAAAAAAAGAGTTATAATAAAAAATTGCTTACCTAAGAAGGATTAAAACGAAGTTTACATCTTTATTTAAAACGATCCACCATGCGATAAATTAAACACATTAATTTAATTTATATTAGAAATATTCATGTTTTACCATTCACATGAGATAGTGTACCACTCCCATTAAGAATATTAGCATAAATATACCACAAACTGTACATTTAGATTTAATTACGTCATATAACCTTTTGTCATTACAATATTCAACTAGAGGAAAAAATTCAACTTAAGTATAGTTTCGAAAATTCTCGATTTTAAGACAAATGAGAAAAAGAATTTCCAGAAATACAGAATTAATTCATTCATCCCAATTGCGTGACACGAACATTGCTGATCTCACAGAAGAAAGATCCCTCTGCTAAATATTACAGAGCTCCCCCCTCCGTTAAAGAGATGGGTTGAATCCTTGTTGATACCTGGTGCCTGACCCTCCCTTTCGCAGTGTGTCATCATCGGTAATGTCTCAATCTGGACCTCTCACGCCTCAGTTCATACCAATCGTGCATATCCATCATCCTAATACAGCGTGTCATGCTTAATTAGGCAGAACAGGAGAGTTATGGAAACAGCGCAAGTGTTTAGCAGGGAACGAGTTGATAAAAATCACGCCAAGTTCGCGTCCCCCTCCTCCGACGAGGGGAGTGTCTGATAGAAGTATGGAATATTTGTGAGAATTTTCCATTTGTTGGAATACATGGAGCATTATCTGTCAATTGTGTTTCTAGGTTTCAAAAACGTGGGGATAATTTTGATACGATCGTGAATTTCTAACATTAGTAGTAGATCGTAATTATACGTTATATTTAAAGCTATAAATTCATGAATATTATTTAAAATGAAGAAAAAAAATCAGAGAGCTGTTAGATAGTAAGTAATAAATTAGTCTGAGGTATACAAGAAGTGTTATTCGCTGAAGTGGTTCATTAGGGTGGATTGCGGTTATTTGGAGGAAAAAAATATCAGGAGTTCGGAAAAAATGTCCTATGTAGAGATTGAAATATCGGACCAAACATCCAATACCGGTATTCGGTATTTTTTAGATTTTAATACCGGTAGTAGAAATTTTAGAAAAAGAAAGAAAACACAGGTGTTTTTTGTTTGTTTGTTTTATTTACCAGTTGCTTTATTAGAGAGTGTAAATATCACAAAAATAATTTGTAACTTATAAATTATAACAGTATATAAAGAATCACAGAAAAAAAAAAGGAGCATCTTATTTACACTGTGCCACCATATTCTTTTTATCATATGAATAATGAAACCAAACTGAAGTATTATCAAATGATTTTTAATGTTCCCTAAAGTTATTCTCATTCATTATTATGGGTTGTGATTTATGAGTATATATATAATGAATCTGAAAAATATTTTGAGCCCTAAAGTACGATATGTAAATACAATGTGAATAACAAACTCAACAGTTTAAAATATATCGAAATATTACACACTTTGTTCACAACCACAATCTTATTTTCACAGTTACGAATATCAGACTACGAATCCTGTAATAAGACAGTTTTGGCCCACCTGCTTGGATGATTCTCATATTTTATCACTTCTCTTGATTGTGCAGTGCAACTTTATATCCCCAGTCTAATTAATTTCGCCGGTTAGGGAGTCATACAAACAATCCCTGAACATATAATGGAGACAATTTTAAAAGATTTCTAGTAAATACCGAAAACCGGTATTTAAAATTGTGAATACCGGTATTACAAAATTGTACAAATATCTCAAAATACCGGTATTCGGTATCCCGGTATACCGGTATTGCAATTACTAGTCCTATGGTATGGAGATTAAAAGAAAAACAATTTAAAGAATAATTTCAAAATTTAATATTGCCACAAAGAGGTTAAATTTTCGAAAAAAATTTTAGAAAAGAATTAATTTTGGTTAGATGATTTTAGACTCAAAATAAACTTATTTTTCAACAATATGCATAACCCAAAGCGATGATTATTGATAAGTACTGAGAAGTGAATGGTACAACATACGTTGCAACATTTTTCATATTTCCAGCTCTCTCTCCTCTCACCATCGAATCAATTTGATTCAATTTTTTTTTTAACCTTTTTAGGGTGCACTGTAATTTCGGCTATAAGCTTTTTTTAAAACACTGTAGTACTAAAGAAGCTGTTAAACGGGACTGATGTTTTTTTCCCCTTGTAACTAATTAGTAGGCGTCTTCTCATCTCAAAAAATGTTAGAGTACTAAAATGCCTGTTTTTCTTTAACAAAATTTAGCTTAACTCTTTATCATAAAAAAAAGCTTCATTCCCCTTGTGGCAGTACTAACATAAAAACTTTTAATTTTAAAACATCAATAATTTTAGCAGATACTCGATATCTTGCCAAACCACCTTTATAATCCCACTCAGTAGTCTTTGATGGTAAAGGAATTCGAATTCAACATCTTTAGCTTTGAAATTGTTAATCTTAATTACATATTTCCCCATTTCCAGAAACATTTTAAGACTCGGATTACGATTACTGTGTAAACCAATCACACAGTTCATATATCACTTTTTCTGTGTCTTAGATGATGAAGTCTTTGGTTAAGGAAAATATTTTATGCTCAACTGAAAACAACATCTAAGAGAAGTATGTTAATAAAAACAAAATCTGGTTATGAGTGAAAAACCTGATTTTCAAAAATGAAATTTTAATATCCAATCATGCTTCTTAAATTGCAAATTGCAATAAAGATCAGGTGTTAATAGAGGTCACTCATTAATGAGGTCAGTTATTGTTAGATGATTAATCGGTATTTTTCATTATAAAAAAATAATCCTTTTAGTTTAATCACTAAAATCATTAATCTCCTTTTACATTTTATTTGCATATTTCTTAAAATTTTCTATTCCGTATTATGATTATTTGTGTTCTTCGATTGATTATTGGATAAATATTTACTCATAAAATATTCAAGGGCATTCACAACCTTTTAGTTGTGTTATGTATTTAATCATAAGTTTTTAGAAAACTTTTTCGATTGTACTTACCGAAATTTACTCGTAAAAATAAGATAGTGATATTTTAGTAATATTTTAAATAGTTTTAAATTTTTAAATAACATATTCTCTTTTTTTTTTTTTTACTTAAAAATAAAAAAAGGTCTGACCGCAAATATTCCAAAATAGCAGACGATTTTATGGAATTCTTATGAAATATTTTATACGATCAATTTTAAAAACAATTATTTGGCTTTACTTGTAATGCTTCTTGATGAACTTTAGCTTAAAAATAAAATTATATATATTTTTTTTTTTACTTTAATAAAGACATGTGTGATAGTAAAGAGTATTTTTAATAACATATGACATAATCCGTAAGTTAATTATAGTCTTT
This sequence comes from Trichonephila inaurata madagascariensis, assembly GCA_019973955.1. NCBI lineage: Eukaryota > Metazoa > Arthropoda > Arachnida > Araneae > Nephilidae > Trichonephila > Trichonephila inaurata. Next base: position 241,057 of record BMAV01007523.1, read on the forward strand.
AAACATATTGATTGTCCACATCGTTTGAAAATAATTCGAAATTGGGAAATTTATTATCAAATTTTGATAAATAAATCTGTGGTAAAAGTGGAATTGGAATCAAGCAATCTCTAATAATATTTTTACTTAATCAGATGAAATCCTATATTGTAAAGTAAATTATTTAGATGGAATAATAATTAAATAAATTGAACTTATTTAAAACAAAATGCACACCAAGGAATTCAAAATATTACGCAAGAACTTTGAGAAAAAGGACAATGTTTCATTTTTCATGACGAGTGTTCATTTACGGTGATTGTGTTTTTACTGAAGTTTTTTGACTTGTTTGTGTGTGTTGAAATCTATTGAGTCAAATCACTTTTGAATCTAGATATAAAGTTCTTTCATCCTCTTTAAACAAACAACTATAAATCAGGAACCTCCTCTTATTTTTAGTGGGAAATGCTATTTATTTGTTTAACTGTAATTCTGCTGAAATAAAAAATATTATTGTAAAAAAAAAAAACATGTTAAATAGAAATAGTAAAATGTAAGGTGTTTTTACACGTTTGTTTACTGTAAAAAACGCTATACTATGTTGTTTAAGTTCCATTATAAATTATATTTAACATTCGATAGCTATATTTTCTATATGTAATAATCACAATTGTTGATTTTAAATCTTAATGTAACGTCTTATAACCCAACAAACTACCTCCTATAGTTTCATCTTGAATACTAAATACAAATTACAGCAGAAATGCTTTTTGAATTCCCTTTCCACCATCACACATCTTCTAGCTTGTAATTCATTAAGCCCAGAAAAAGAATATTCAGCCACCTTTTTTTTTCGGCATCATTTCCAAAGATTTATTAGACTACTCAGAGATTTATAAGTATGCTTACGGCCTTGACGTTTTGAGTCCCAAAACAATTTTCTCCAAACCGGAACTTACCCATCTAGTTTAAGTCTTCACTTTACAGTTTTCAATACCAACGACTTGGAATTAATAACGTCTACGGGGCTAAATAACACTTCCAAAACACTCGTCTAAGCCGCAAACTCAATCAACAGAGATGGGCTGCCCCGAGAGTTGGAAGATGCTATCTCACGTGCCAAATTCACCACTCTATATACATCAAGCTGGCAGCTTCAATGAAGACATCTGGGTAGGGGCGTTCCGCGTCCGTCACTGCTCAACACGGTCAATATATTAGCAAAAATATTATATCGGGGGGATGAGTATTTTTGCGCATTCACGCTTCCCCTCCGAAAAAGGGAAGCGTTCAGTCACTCACGCACGCGAAAATCACGAACGCAATGTTTGGTCATCATAGATTCCCCACATCAACTCAACTCAGCTCTATTCCGTCTGTTGTTCTTTCATAATTTTTTTTTTTCAATTTTGAGCTACCTTGGTGATGGGTGTGGAAAGGGTTGCTAAAATTGGCGTGAAAGCATGGGCTTAATGAAATTAATCAAGGTATTTAATACAATTATTTTCATTAACTTCAGAATAAATTCTACTTGATTATTAAAAGCAAATAAAGACATTGTTTTTAATTATTTGTTTCGAGTGCTTTAGATAGTAAATAGTACTTTGTTAAAACCCTCTCTCCCATAAAAAATGCTATTTTTTTCTGTTATTAATACTTACATTAAATATTACAACATGTGTTCTTTTTGACTTCGGCTTTCACTAGTCAGCAACTTCGTATTTATATTTGATAAGGTATTATATGGAATTGGGATATTTATAAATATAAAAATGTTTATGTATCATTTCCATTTTTTAGTTATTTTTTACTCAACCTTTATCTCATAAAAATTCATTACTATAAGTTCTATTTGATTATTCTAATGTATCGGGTCCAAATTAAAATAGAAAATCAAAAAACATGATAGGTTTATGGAAGCAGTATATGCATCCATGTACGAGAATATTTCAAACACAAAAATCTAAGCATATAGATGAAACTAATATTGAATCATGGACAGTAGCGCCCACAGGAATTTTTCAAGGGGGGGGGGGG
>BMAV01007523.1:248072-272384 GCA_019973955.1 Trichonephila inaurata madagascariensis
GAATAGAGCTCGCGACTTTTGGTTCCGAAAGCACGTAACATACCACTAGACCAAAGTTCGGAGGTTGTTACTGGCTTATATAGATCCCATCTCTACATCCCTTCTCTAATTGATACTTCTGAACTTTCATTAACGTCCGGTGAGACTTGATTATACCATAGTTTCTACCATTCTGTAATTACAACAAATCATCATGAATTATATTAATTAAAATTTGGCTATTACTTTCCTCATTGTAACGTATGAAAATATACCTGAAGTTTTGTTTTGTGTCTTAGATCTATCATAGTTTACATTATTCATAGTATATTTGTTTTCTAGGTATGGTTCCAGAACCGTCGAGCGAAATGGCGCAAAAAAGAAAACACAAAAAAAGGCCCTGGTAGGCCTGCTCATAATGCCCACCCTCAGACATGTTCTGGAGATCCGATACCACCGGAGGAGATCGAAAAAAGGGATCGAGATCGCCGGGAAAAGAAACTCAGGAAACAACTAGAGAGACAAACTAAGCGGCTGCAACAGGCTAAAGTAAAGCCTGGAGTCAACGTAGCTAGCTTAAGGTAGGATTACAAATCATACATAAACTTTCACAAAATTATAACTTAAGAAATAAGTTTTTAACTACTTTTTACTAACGATGTGGGAAATGTGAATAAGTAAAAAATCAGATTGTTAACGAAATATTACGTTCTGGTACTTCTTATTTACCATGAGAGCATATTAAAATGCCTTAAGGTATCCGACTACGTTCGGAACCATGATTTTAAAAAACTCATAAATGTTAAATTTTCATGATATTTAGTGTCACTTAGATTAGAATGCATATATAAAATTGTTTTAAGGACATTATGACAAAAAAAATATTTAAATACAATATTTTGGCAAAAAATTAGAATAACCTTTTTTCCAAATGTTCTCCTTTTGTAAAAAATGCTTCTATTGTATTAATATTTTGCCTGTATATAGCTCAGACCTCTGTACAGAGGCTCAACTATGATTTTTGAAAAGTTCAAATTGTTTTCAGAGTTACAACCATTTGAAATAATTATCGGCGTTTTGCTCTTAAAATTTCTCCCTTCTGTTTTCGTAAAACATGGGTAAATCGACTTCCGAGTTATGCATTTCAAAAATTCTAGTTGAGCCTCTGTATAGAGGTCTGAGCTGAATACAGGCGAAATATTAATACAATAGAAGCATTTTTTACAAAAGGAGAACCTTTGGAAAAAAGGTTATTCTAAGTTAATTTTTTGCCAAAATATTGTATTTAAATAATTTTTTTTGTCATAATGTCTTTAAAACAATTTTATACATGTATTCTAATCTAAGTGACACTAAATATCATAAATATTATCCATTTACACGCTTTTGCAAAATCACGGCTCCAAACGTAGTCGGATACCTTAAGCATAATTTTTCCTTATATTCAAACAAATGTTCATAATTAAGTATTGTTTAGCGCTATGCTAATTAGTACATAATTAGCATTAGATTAAATCTTAAAAGAATTCATACATTGACGGACTTGCCCATTTCTGTCACCAAAATCAAAAGTATAACAGCTCTTGACATTAATAACTGTCTGACAGTCCAAATCAACAGAAGCGGCCTCTAGTGATCACATATCTTCAGTTGAGGCCAGGTGAGGGGAGAATATGGTTGCTGTGAAAAACCATCCATGTTCTTTGCCATTATTTTTGTTAACAATATGTGTTGCTTTTGTGTAACATAACTTAAATTAATAAATAAACATTGTTCTAAAGGAAACTTCTGAACACAACCCCGAATTCACCACACTTAGTTTAATCCTTAACGTCCAACGCTTAACGAAAGAATATTTCTATTTCTGACTCCCAAACCCTCTGAAAATTTTTAGAGATCATTAAAGTGGGCTAACTTCTTTTTAAAGAGAGCTTTTGAGAGATGAATGAGTTTTAAGTAAAATTAAATTAACCAATTTGCAACTGAACAATTATGTTGATATAAGCATTTAATTGTTTTATCCCGGCTGCTGCACCTCTAAGCTGTGGCTTATGTTAAATATATCAAGAAATCTATCCTGCACACTCAAAACAATAACAGCAAAAAAATATTGAATTTTTTGCTCTTAATTACATTGACATTTTTTGTTGTTTTAGATAAGTTTTTCACATATTTTGCTCTTAAGGTATCCGACTACCTGCGATAACTTTAAAAAAAAATGGAGATTTTTTGGGGGGCTTTTAGATTTATTTATTACATTTTAACAAAACAGGTGAAACTTATAAAAGCGTGTTAAAAAGGCTAAAATTAAGAAGAAAAATAAATAAATTATTACTATTAAAATGGGTAAAAATTGGCAAAAAGTTACATAAACGGGGCCCACTCTATACAAATAGTAAATGAACAAATTCTCAATTTTTCAATTTTGATGTAATACTTTGCTATTCCTTTTTAAAATTACCTTCAGGGTAAGAGATATTTAATTTTTACAAAAACTAGAGCACTTTATCTTCGTTATTATATGAAATTGCTTAAGAAAACAGTATATATATTCACAAAAGGGACTATAAATTTTGTAATAAAACAATGATTGATAAATCTGAAGGTTAAAATGCTTCTACTATTATACAGAACATACACAAAAAATTTCAGTTAATTATTTTCAAACCTTTTTGAGCAATCGCTGTCTCCGTTTCAGCATTTTCAAAAAAAACACACATTCCGAGTAAAACGCACTTTAAAGTTTGACATCTTGTGTAAAATTACCGCATCTGCTTTTACTAAAACACTTGTAGTTTTTGTTCTAGTGAATGGAAAATAAAAAAAACTTGATATTTTACAAAACTAATAAGATGGCCCATATAATAAAATCATATAAAAATTGTTAATGTCTTAAAAAAATCATGGTTTTAGGGTAGTAAGATACCTTAATTATATTATTACTAATATTTTAGATAACAATATAGACCCTACTCCAGTGTTTCTCAAACTGTGGGGCGCGCCCCCTAGGGGCGTGATATTCCTACAAGGGGGGCTCGAGCATATCGAAAATAAAAGATTTTTTAAAAAAAATTATCAATTTACTAAAATTAAATCAAAACAAAATACATTGTGAGATAATAAAAAATACATATTTACAATGATATAATATACTCATAAATGTATACGTACTACAATATGTATTTGTGTGATCAATAATTCATCATTAATAAGTTTAATAATTACTAATGACCCCATGGGCTTGTCAAAATTATGGGCAAAATTTAATACTTATCTTGATAATCTGTACGGTTTAGAATTAAAGACGTCTTGCAGCATTAGAGTCAAAGTACGTTATTATTGAATTCAGTACATTATTATTGTATGGCAGGGGAGGGGGTGCCATGAAAATTATGATTAAAAATTGGGGGTCGCAAGTATCCAAAGTTTGAGAAGCACTGCCCTACTTACTCTCTGTATGCATTATTTTAAAACACATATTGAGAACCTCACACATGTACACATTTTACTGCTTCTTCATAAAAAGAATAAAGAATGTAAAAACAAACAAAAAAAACAAAAAAAATGCCTCAAGAATACGTATATCACTTTTCAGTCAAGAAAAGTAAAGTAAATCGTATTATTTTTCTTCTCCGCCAAACCGCAACGAACGTTTTGAATATTCAAAGAAAATGGTTCCACCAAACATTTATGAGAAATGAAAGCTCATCCTCAGTTTCAAGATGTTTAAATGTAAAGTTATGACAAAGACTGTCGTCCGATTCCCTTTACAGCTGAAAACCCGCTCTTGCAAAACGTTTATCATATCGCAGCGTCGCATCTTGGCACCTTTCCCGTTTTCCATTCAGCCAGGTAAAAAGTTACTCAAGTATTAAAATGAAAAGTTATCTAAATGCTGTTTCAGTTTAGTTCTGAGATGAAATTTTACTCTCTTTTACTTTCACGTAATATTTTCTCGCCATCTCATTTTATGCCACAGAAAGATATTGCTTTGTACCTCATTTGTTCTACGAGCTTTTGAATAACGCAAGATAAATGCAATTTCAGCTATTCTCTTTGGAAGTTGTTTTGTTTGAAATCTCCGTCCCCATTTTCGTCTTTTCATGTATTATCTGACAAAGAATTTTTTTCTGATGAGATATTTTCTTTCAGAGAGTATACGTTTGAAGAAACTGTTTGATTTATATGTTACTGTGACTGTTTTTATAAAATACAATGCTAAAATTAATTGCAAATTTATTTTTTTAAGAATGTTTCAACACTTTTATATTACTCTTTATACCTCTGAGAATTCCTATAACGAAAGGGTAAATGATATAAAGATTTATATACATAAAGATAATAGTATATAAGTATTTATATTCACACTCAAATATAAGAATATATATTCAATACTTTTTGTTATATGCAATTTACAACTGACATTAAAGGACTGAAAACTAGAGAGAATAGATTTGAATGGATTGTATGTTAAGTACTTTTAAATAAGTTTTCTATATTTTTGAAATGTTTATAATTTCTCAGAGAAATAAATGTGCAGCAATTAAATATTTTCTAAACATTTTAAGATAATTTACAAAAAAATAAAATACACACTAAATATAACAAATAATATCAGTCTAAACCTTAGAAATCTCCTAAGTAAGTTTGAAAAATACTAGGCATTTTTAAATAGACATCGAAAATTATAAATGGAAAATTTGGTTAATATTAATGTTCCGATAAAATTAACATTATTAATTATAATTTATTTATTTATATTTTTCTTTATGGTAATCTTTAACTTTAAGGCAACGAAATATATATATAACTATAGCACAGAAAATGGTGATTTAAAAATTGATAGTGCTGTAATCATATCCGGAAGCAAAATAAAATTTAAACACTAGATTCCTAAATATAAACGTTTGCATTTTTTCAAAATTCCTTTTAAGAATTTCGCTACCTTTAGTGTACCTAATTCCCTTATTCGTATAATCGCTACAGTGCAGACTAATGAAACATTCTATTGCAATGTGTATTCCTTTAATAGAATTTCTTTTTTATGTGTATATGTGCTGTCAAACTTGTGAAAAATTCATGCGTGTGAGATATTAATAAATATACATAGTTCTCTTCCTTATTTAATTGTTCTTTTCTTTGTTTTCAGTGAGGCAATTTACCAAACTTTGACTGAACTAAGGCACATCAACGATCGAAAAGAACCTCGTGACTTGGTAGGTGCCGAGATCTATGCCCTCTTGGGTACAATGGGATTTGATGTAGTGGATGCAATGTCTCGGACCAGCAAGCGGGATCCTCAACAGCAACTAAGCCATTGTAGCAACAGTGGCAGTAGTAGTCTTGGAGACGTCAACGTATGTTCTATGGGAGATGAGAACACAACGGATGACTACGCGGACAGTGGTAATAGTCCCGGTAAGGGTCTTAACGACTACCATCTTCATCACCGTCCGCAACTAATGGTCAATCAGAAGGTGAATCCTTTCAGTATTGAAAATATCCTGGCAGAAGACAAGGTGGCCAAAGGCCGTCTCCTGGGATCGTCTAATGCCCAATCCTACGTCGCTGTGACGCAACCAGTGGGGTTCCTGGTGAGATCTCAACTGGAAGCCCACAGTCCGGACTCTTGCCAGTCCAGTGACGTATCTCCCAGTGATTACAGTGCTCCTAGTAGTCCTGATAGACCATCCGGTGAATACAAAATTAGAGAACAAGAACATTCCGAATCTGAGTCTGAGGACGAAGGTCAAACAGAGGGCGAATTGGAATTAAGATTACGTCTTCAAGAGGGAGAGGACAGAAACGTTATGGTAGTGCCATGCAGTCCACCTCCACAGCATCCAATGAACGATAATACAAATAATTTAAAACTCAATTGTGTTTCAACCGGATCATCAACCCATAGATTGTGAAAAAAGAATTGTTGTACAGGCTTTCGACTATTCCGCTGTTTTGAATTATCACTCATCGAAGCGTCACAGAAACACTTTGCCTCAGCATCGGCATAATACTATATCATTTTGTATTTTAAAGTCAGCCCATGGCATGTGCTGTAATGAAAGAAACACGTTGTGTGAATGAAGACGATTTGCTACAGTATTAAAAATAAATTGTGAGATGGCTAGATTGAAAGAGGTGTAAAATGCTGTATGAGCAGCATAGAAACAGGTGACATGTATCCAGCTGTTATAAATTATCAAGAGATAAACATAATGTAGTTACATCAAACCCATTATTCATTTAACTCAGTCATATCAAAATTATCATTCACGTTGTTCAAAAATAATTTTCCTCTACTATTTATTAGATATTATTCTAGAATCGTTTCCTTTTGCAGCACACATATATTGTGCAATGCCTCATGAGAATTCATTGAAAAACTACACATATATATATGAAAACATCAAAATTAGATGAATTCATATTAATCATTTTGCAAATATTTGAAAATTTTTTATCGAAAAAATGGATTTTAATGCTTAATTGAAAAAAAAACTAATTTTATTACAATTTTCAAACAATTTGAATATAGATCGAAGTTCTATACCTTCAAGATTGCAAAGTTTTTGCAAAAGTATAAAAAAAAAATTAAGAAATATTGTAAATAAAAAATTTAATATTACATTATTTTATCTTCAAGATGAAAATGGCTATAGTTCTTAAGTGTATTTCAAGAAATTAAGAATATGTAAATTAAAAGAAAGCATCTAAAATAAATTACAATAATTGTTGTCGAACAAATTAATTTAACCTTTAAATTGAAACCAAATATAGCACATCATTTATATTAACATTACTTAATTTAAATACTTAACAAAATACAGATAATACTTTAAGATATATATTTGAATCTCATTTTTGCACATCTTTTTAGGTATGTAAATTTAAATATTTTTCGTGAATACATTTTCATTATGTTTTCTGTAGCAAATTGTCAAAGATGTCATTCAGTATGATTTGATGAATTACGAACCAGAAACTGAAGTAAAAAGGGATTGATTATAAAAATTACTTGTATATTATGAGCATTGCAATATCAGAACGAAAAACTGCCAATGAAGACGTGCATGTTTATTTAATTCAAAAAACTGACTTAGGTAAACCATGAATCCACAAAAGGAAGCCTTTATTTCCTTTTTCATTTTTTAAAAAACTCATTGCACATTGTAGAAATATGTATTATTCATTATGTACAAGTCAAAAACTATAGGAGTGTATTAATTTAAAATGACAACGCACTCAAATAAAAAAAATTTGTCTACTTTGTTTATATTTTCCTTTGTTACTCTATTTATTTATTTTTGACCAAAAGAATCTTTTAACTAATATAATGATTGTGTTTTCTTAGATAAGGACATTAATATTACTGATTTTTTTAAATACATTTACACTACCAAATGCTACATTTTACATCATAAATGTAACAGTTTGCCTAGAAACCATTAAATTTGATTTCTTTCTTGTTCGTAAATATTACTTTTGACATGGGAAGTTATTGACAAAATAACATAAACTGAAAAGAAATGAAAGTTCTTAATTCTAATTAATATTAACACATCGATCCATTTAAATAAAAATCGATTTGTCATGACTTTATGGTTAAAATAACAATTAATAGTACATGAAAAAAACTATCAAGTAAATAAACAAAAGAATTTACGAAAATAAGAATATCTTAAGAAGCGAATCAAAATTGAGATAATAAAACAGTTTTTATTTTTTGATAATAAGGATAGTGCTTTACAACTATCAAGAAACAAATGTTTTTGTTTTGGGTGGTAAATTTTTGATTCTTCTAAGAAAAAAAAATTTGATTTTATCAACTTTGAAAACTTTAACTATACATATTTTTTTTTTACTATCTGTTTCGAAAATGTTTCTTTTTAAAAAATAAATCTGATTGAATGAAGAGTTAAATATATCTTAGTGAACAATTGTTATAAATAATCAATAAAATAAAAATATAAGAAACTTACGTTAAATTTCTTACTTTCTCACTTAAAATTAAATTAGAGAAATTCAACTGTATGAAAATTCCGCATAGCCCCTAAACGAATAACTCCATATTGAAATATGATTTTATATACAAATTTTCGGTTTCTGTTACTTCTGTTTGGAACGTATTATAAAATTCTCAAAATAAGAACATTTGCAACTGGAGAATTGAATTAAATTGTTAAAAGATTATCAAAAAGCTATTACAAAAATAAACTTGACACAATATTATGAAAATCATGAATTGAAATATGATAAAATATTTGAGTGTTTTTAACTGCGTTTGAAAAATAAGATATTCTTATTCTCATTAATTGTACTCTTTGAAACATGGAGCTTGATGTCAAATAGCTCAAATAGTTTGTTGCTACATATATAAATATAATTTTTATTCTTTAATAATTACACAAAACCATGCATATATTTTTCTCGTAAGAAGTCGCAATAGAAACTAATATATATTCACAAAAAATTACTATAATTTGTGAATTAAGGCTTATAATTAATAAATATGAATAAGTGGATGAAATTATTGATTATGAATTTATATCATGCAAAGTTAATAATAGTTGTTAGAAAAAGAAGACACACACTATACTTTTAGCTTTTGATTTCAAAATACATAATGCAGTCCGAGAAAAAGCGGTCAACTATTTAAGAGAATGTGAAAAAAAATGAATTAAAAAAACAGAAAAATAACTAAAAATGAAGACCAATGTATATAAGTAAAGTAGAGTTGCAATTAACACGAAATTAAATAAACGAATACACTTTGATAATGCCCAAATGTCTAAAATTTACTTTAATAAAATCTAATTATTAAAAAGTTCTCTTTTTCACAGCAAAATCTTCAGAGCAAATAATAAAAAAATAGGAAACAATTAATATTTTAATTTCCATTTGAATAATACATCGATTTTTATTTTTTCAAATTCAAAATACGTTTTAAGGATATCATTTAGATAATCTGATACGTATAAATGAATGTTTTCACATACTTGATTCAAGTAGAGAGATTACAGCACTTTGATGAAAATTTTTCCTTTTGAATCAAATTCATTCATATTCATATGTATGTTTGCAATCTTTTAATGCAATACATATTTCACACCATACAAATTAGTTTTTTATCTGATGTTTCACCATATACAATGAAATGTTCAGATAAGTTAAAAATAACGATAGAATTATCTCTCTGTTCTTGGTACAAAGTATAAATGTTCACTTATAAGTGTATAAAAAATGAATTATATGAATCTTATACTTATTTCCTACCTTGTTTTGAAATAAACAAAAAAAGTTGTCATTAGTTATTTTTGTATTATGTAAAATTTTTACCTTTGTTTAAAAATGAGTACTATTTTCTGTGATAAATTTAACTAAAATTTAACTGTGGAATCTTCGCTTTCAAGTAAATAATAAATACATTAAATAAAATTAAAAGAAATAGAAAAAACCTTGATTATCTTGAAGAGAAATCGTTTTGCCAGGAATTATTTAATAAAAAATATTCTTAAAATGACAAAACTAACAGTTTTTAAAGCAAACAATATTAAAAGAAAAATCTTCGTAAGAAATTCTTCAGAAACTTAAATTAAAAAAATATCTTTAAACTTTAGCAAACAGTATTTAAACATACATATTTCCTTGTTGAAGTTCCTGCTTTTTATTGATCTAAATTGTCTTGAATATAAATTTAAAATGAAAAGATCAAATTTTGGAAGAAACGCTCAAATTTTTTTTTAAAAGAAAGGGGCAGTTTTGATATATTTGATTTAAAATTCATAAAAATACCATTGGGAAAAATTCTCTTTTTGACATCTATTTTCGAATTTGAAGGTCTTATTTAATGTGCAAAAGTCATTGAATGTACATTGAACGAAATTTGTACAATCGCATTGATAGATGCATTCAAATGAGCTGAAATCAATTTTAACCTTTAATATTATTCATCCTCATGTCATTTCTTGATTAAATCAAATGATTTTATTTCAAACTCTAAATGACAGATGAAAACAGATACAAAAAGCATATCTTTGTGCATGCATGAATAATAATTTAAAAATAATTTGTGGACTTATTATAAAATTAAATTTAAATAGTCCAAGAAATTGTGAAGATATCACATTTATACGCTTAAATGTGATTCAGAAACTTAAGTTACTATACATATACTAACATGATTTCAATAAATGAGTGAGAGTTTATTTATATTAACGTAGCAGTATAATACAGCATTAGGGTTATTGATAACGGGCTTTGTTATTTTGAACCAAGGTCAAATGAGGAAGACCCCTATCCGAACTTCCACACCATGCTAACAGAACTTCAAGCCTTGACAAATTTAACGTGCATCAGCCACTCTACACAAGGGCTTGAACTCATGACACAGCGACCATTTGTCCGTGACAGTGACCATAACCACCAGGCTGTCATGGTTACTGATTTCAATAAGTAAAGGTATATTTAAGATTATTTAACTCGTCAAGAAGATTGAAAATATATTTCACAATGCCCAAATAAAATTGTTACATTTTCAATTTTTAACTAGGCTTAACAATAATCATAAAAGTTTAGAAGCCTAGTCCAATTGTTTTAGAAATTGAATGGCATATTATATGAGTAAAGATGATCATACAAAAATTTATATGGAAAGCCAAATGAAAATTTAAACTACCATATGTATTACCAGTGGCATAGCGTTGGGGGTGCAGAAGCGGCATACGAAAAGAAGCGGCGGCAAGCACCGCGATATTTAAATTCAAAAAATATTTCAAACTCCAAATCGCGCCAGTGCGATGAAACTAACCGAAACCAGTGAAAGCTTTAATACACCCACAGATGCAGGAAGTTATTCTTTGCTATGCAATTTCATTCGCTTTTATGTTACTTAGACTTCTGGCAACCAGTACTGTGTGAAGTCAATGATGCTCAAAATTATTTGCAAACAGAGGGACTAAATATCCATCAATGTGCTAAAAAAATAAGTGCTTTGTAGACCGTATTAGAAGCAAAACGAAAGGAATTAGTGGATAACGCTTTAATATATACTAAAAGTTAATGTGAAGAGTTTGAAATTTCTTTTGTAATCCCAAGAAGAATCAGGAGGAAGCATATATTTGGCAACGGAAGTAAAGATGTTCAGTTATCGTACGAAGACGGCTTGAGGCGAACAATGTTTTCTTTAATAGACACTTCTGAATAGTAACTGCTAAAATTCAAGATAGATTCCAGCAATTGCAGAATCTAGAGCAAAAATATGCTTTTTTAAGGCCTGAAGTGATATTCAGCATGGACGAACTTAACTTAGATCAAGCTCCTCAAGATATTAATAAAGATGATCTACAAACTTTCGTAGCTGCAACAGACCCAGGCTGTAAAAAAGAACTCATTAGGTCCGGCTCTCTGGGTTTATTAAACTGTATTATTGAATCCAAACTTGAAGATGGCTTGCCAAACATTGTCATAAAGTTGAGAATTTTTTTAACATCTGCCATCAGTAATGCCAGAGAAGCTTCTCTAAGCTAAAATTAATCAAAAATTATCTCAGATCGACTATGTCTACGTTAAGGCTAACAAATTTAGCTATACGAGCGATTGAACAGGACATACATATTGATATTGAGAATTGTATAAAAGATTTGCTCCGAAAAAAACACGAAAAGTGCATTTTTAACCAATAAAAGAAAATTAAAGCTGCTTTTTTTTACTTTTATTATTTTTCTCGACTAATAATTAAAATAGAGACAACAAATTTCCAGGCGGCCTCAGGCGGTGAAAGCCCACTCTACGCCACTGTATATTACATGTTTTACCTCGCATCGAGCTTATGAAAAATAAAATAGCATTCATATCATTTTTCTGTTGTATTTTATAAATTAAGCAAAAGTAATTATCACAGCTTGAAATGAAGTTGGAATAATTTTACGAATACAAAAGTACTGTTTTTAAATTCATTTCAATATGTTATCATGAGAATAAATTCATAATGGTGTAACCAAGAAAAAAATAATACAATGCTCCATTAAAAATCAAATATTAATTTAATTCAAGATTTGAAAGAGTTTCATAATTTTCAAATTTAAAATATATTCGTAATACTTAGTAGAATGGAAAGTTAAGCAAGAAGAATTATCTCTAAGAACATAATAAATAGCTGTTACATGTCAGAAATAAAATATTAATTTAAACCAGAACATAAAGGGAGTATAATTCTCTAAAATTCATTAAATAAAACAACGAAGATTTCATAAAATATATAAGATTTCAACGAGGAATTTTTCGAGATCTTAACTTGATATTGACAGAAAGAGTAAATAGAAATTTTAAATTATGCATGCATCTTTTGATGCGTAAAATCATTGAGAGATTATTATGCTATTTTTTTCCTTATTCACAAATAACAACGCAACTATACGTCAAACTCTTTTAAAATTCTGAAAGCTGAATAATTTACATGACCAAATAGTTCACACCGGTGTACCGTAGGGACTGAAAATGCATAATAAAAACTATTTTTTTTTGAGAGTATGTTGTTGGTCTCATTGCTGTAAAACGTCAAAATGTGATTTCTAAAAGTAACAGTAGAAAAGCAAATCAAAGGCTTAATCATATTTTTCTGCTATAGCTGTCATTTACTGGTTAAAAAAGAATATGCAAACACCGGGAACAAATCCCAGGGATATTCAATTTTCTACCAAATACATTATTGAAACAAGAAATAGCCTAATTTAAGATTCGTGATAGAAATATATTTGTGTCGTTGCTATAATTTCAGATTTAAAATTCAAAAATTTCTTACCTGTGTATATTTATCCCCATCGGGATTGAGATTATGCGGTTTGCAGAACTCTTAAGCTTTATAAGCCGTTATGAATATTTCAAAAAGTCTAAATTTATTTACAATTGAGGGATTCATAAGGGAAAAACTTTTCCGTTTTATTTTTCTGCTAAATATTTTCCATTTTAAAAGTAGGATATCTGAGAAGCAAACATTTTACTTTCTTCCCCACCTGAGTTTATTTGTTTTCATATAAATGTAAATTTATATTCCCTGTAAAAATTCATTGAATCATTTCATTTCACAAATTGTCATCTTCAGCAATTCTTTTGTAAGAAGCCTGAATAAAATGTAAAGCCAATGTAATGAAATTGAGAATTCATGTGAAAAATATTGTTTTTAATCGAAATGTGATAAACTCTAATATTTTACAACATTTTAAGTGTTTAAATGCCAAATATATGCATTTTAGATTTGTTTAGAAGGAATAATTTAAGTTTCTGTATAAAAAATCAGCTTGCTTAAAATTCTGTCAACTGAAAATCATAGGAGTAAAGGTTCAAATAAAAAAGATTATTGAGATATTAAAAATCAGGCTGAAATGAAAAGTAACACTCTAAATTTATCGATTTAGAGAAACTGTATACAAAAATTAAATACATATATAATTTAAAAGTTTGTACACCTGAATTGAATTAGAGTTTCTTATAATTAAGCATGCATGTTCTAATTTTTTATTATGCTTTGATGTTTCCCCTAATATTATAAGCAATGTCTTAGAGAAACAAATAAGACTAAATTTAGATAGTAATGTTACATTCTTTAATGTTTTCTTTGTGCTAAAATATTAACAAATCAAAAATCACATGGTCAAATCGTTTTCGTAAGTTTTAACCCCTGAACTGAACTCAGTGGCGCAACAGCCCTTTAGGACCAAGGCCTACTGTGCGCCGGTGTGCATGCGCAGATGTTTCGGTCAAATGGTCAGTCTGACGTGAAACCTCCTATTGCATTTAGTTCTCAAGCAAGCTTTAACCATGTGGCTTAATATCATGTAAAATTATAAGATAGGTAAGAAATACTAAAATCGTAGTAAATACTTCATAACTTAGATCTTCAGAATCAATTTTACTAAAGTTATTTTCTTAGAGTTTTTTTTATTTTTTTTTTGACTTCTGATTGTTACTTTTTAGAAGGGGCATATCACTCTTTTAAAATATCACTTCTTATAAAGATGGTTGAAAATTTTCATCATTCGCCCACACACATCTTTTTAAAAAAGTCCTAACACCACACATTCAAAAGTCAGGGGGGAAAAGTGTACTGAGTTCGAGACGTATAAAAATAACATAAACAGATATTGTAAAAATTGGAGGAAGGGGGGTGGGAGAGATACAATACTTCCATAAAGGTTAAGTAAGTTGTGTGGTATACAAAAGGTCTTTGATATATATACATTAGAATTCGGCTTAATTTCCCTGTTGAGTGATTTACGGGATATTTTGACATAACTATTCCACATAAATATTTTTAAGTTCAATACTCAACTTATACAATAATTTTAAGAAAAAGAAATCATAAAATATATAAGTAGATTTTTAAACCAAAACCTTAAGATCATTAAAAAATTATTTGAAAAAACATAGCGAAAAATTTAAAAATTTTTAAGATAAATGTTTGATAAACTGTGAATTAAAGTTAATGTTCCAATGTTAAATTTTTAAATAGCAAGTAACATAAAAAAAAACGAGCCTTACAGTAGTCGCATATGATGTGTAACATCTGACATGTTATAGTGATAAACACGCAATAGTAAATCCTGAAAAAAAATGGATCTATGATTGGTAGTAATTTTCTATCGAATTATTATATCTAATGAAAATTTTATTTATTTTACACAAGGAGTAATGCAATTTTTTATCAAAAATATTTACTCTTGTTCAATTTGAGGAAGAGAGTGGATACAATAGACTTTAAAATGGACAAACAGGGATTTCGGGGACATATACATTTCTCCGAATCAAACTCTTAAAAAAAATGAAAGATTTCCTGCATTTTGTACTTTAACCATAAGCCGAAGATGGTTCTGCTCTTTTAAAAACAAACTATCACTCGCTTCTCATAATTTTGAGTGTGATTGAATTGAGTTTTGAATCGAGTATGATTGGAAATACTTTTCTGTAGAATCATTATATCTTTAATGAAAATTTTATTTAGGAGTAATGCAATTTTTTATCAGAAATATTTATTTTGTTCAATTTTTTTCGGCTGTACTCCTCCAGTTTTTAATTTTTCTTCACGTTTTCTTTCTTTTTTGCTTATAATTTTGCATTTATTCTGCTCTGGATTTACCCATCTCTACAAATCACAAAATCATGAAAATTTAATTAGCTTGGTAAATGTTTAAAAATTAGAAATATTAGAGAAAATCAAAATTACCCGTGTAATTAATTAATTAGTTTTTTAATCAAGAAAACTTTTTAAATCAGAATTAAAAATATTTTAATGACAGCGACATGAATTAACCTCAAAGTATGAAAAATATACGCACTAAAATATTTATTCGAATAATTCCATATTACTTACTCGAATTTTCTCTAGAATGTTGAACTTTGTCAGACGCTTAACAGTAAATGTAATTATTAATACAGTTTACACATATAAATTAACCTCAGATTTCTTTCGAGTCCTGAGACTTTGACAATTGAGCGTAAGGGTAGTAAGCTTATCCTGAATAAGAATTCAAATCTTTTGAAAAAGTAACTTTAACAAAAGAAAAAAAAAGCAACAACGACTAGATTTGGACTCGATGCGAGGGAAGTGAAGAGAAACCATTACGCGAGTTGGACCCTGATACGAGGGTAACGAAGAGACCCCATCACGCGCGCTGATTGGTCAAATCAAATAACGCGCGCTTACGTCACTTCCTGTTACCCACTTCCGTTCCTTTTGACGAAATCACTCCTACAAAATTCGGCAATCGAGAGGAAAGATGTTACACATCAAAAAATTAAGTCGATTCCTACTTAGGACAACAAAGAAAATTTTTATTGTAGTTACTTTTTATTAAATAATTACAATTAATATAAATATGTATATATATATGACAGAATCACAATATTAAGTGGCGAAATAGAAAGCGAATTTCCTTGCAATTTTCCATTTCTCTTTCTATGTATGGTGTTGAAATATTATTTTTGTTCGTTACTATTTATTCGCTTTCTATTTTTTTTTTTCTTTTTTTTTTTCTAATTTATGAAGCAGATGGTGATCTATAATTTTGCATTCAATCCATCCTTCATTATTGTTAAGAAAAGAGATGTTTTTTTTCTATATAAAACAGAAATAAATTAATTAAATTTAATTAATGAATTAATGTTTAAAAAAACCGTATTGACATCAAGTGTCATCCACAACAAGTTTAAAAAAATGCATTTGAACTTGAGTGGATGAATAAAAAGTATTTTATTAGCGATTGAAAATTTGTGAACAAGATATATAAATATATCTAGGGAGAGTGTGAACTAATAATAAAAATTGAAAAATAATACTTTTTATTGATCAGGAAGTCTTAAAAATTGATTTGATAATTGTTTTAAATTTAAACTTCATGTTAATATTTATAATTTAATTAGGCACGTGTTATTTGCCATCAGTATGCAAGCTATTTCTATACATAAAGCTTAATTATACAGGTGTATATTATTAACATTACTTAAAATTTATCTTAATATCATGAAATGTTTGAGAACTTTTCTAATAAAACAGAAAGTGCTGTTCAGTGTAAATATTTCGGAATTTTCACTAGAATTATTCACTCTTTATGGAATAGCGAAAAGGAAACACTAAATATTAAAACAAAATTTAAATGTTTATATCTTAAAGATAAAACATTCATCCAGATACAGGTTTGTATTTAAGCAGAAATTCTAACACAGTTTCATAAAGAATTTTATCCTGCATTAAAAGAAACTTTTAAAAAGCATCATTTGATAGTTCCATTTCCTCTAAGCCTCTAGAATCAAGAAAGGAGGTTACGAAGTTATTTTCACCTATAGATGATGATGATGAGTTTGGTGTTTTATGGCGCAAGAGCCAGTTTTGGCTATACTGTGCCAAACATTCATAGGTCTGTGGTCTGGACGGGAAAAGAAGAAAAGGAGAAATTGGATGACAAGATGGAGGGTCGAAAATAGAGAAGGGTCACTGGGGTACCCCGGATCGTGACACCCGTGTTTACCAAAGATAGTAAACCCCTTTGGAAAAGGAAAAGATCACTAGGGTACCTCGGGATTGTGACACCCGTACCCACCTAAAGAAGGTGAGCCCCCTGAGGGGTTTTCACCTATAGAAGTACCCACTATTATATAAGAATAATTTAATACAATTTCCTTCTTAATACAAGAAAAGCTTTTAAGATCAGCAATAAAAGAAAGAAGATATTTTTAGAATATGAATGCATGAACATGAATGATTATGAATAGAATAGAGCAGGGGTGGCCAACCCATGGCACGCGTGCCACAATGTGGTATGGCTGAGTTGTGGAACGCGAAGACTTATTGAAACATTAAAAAGGATAATAAATACTATTTTTTTTTACTGTTTTATTGAAAGGTGGTTGCCTCAGACAAAACATCTGAAATTATTAAAAATACACTTAATTAAATGACAATAGAAAATTATAATGTAAACAACACTCCTTCATTGTTGTGTGAGAATTTTCCAAAAGAAGTGCATTTGTGATGTCCTGAAATTTGAGGGAGCGTGTTTTAAAATATCTGGAAGAAAACAATGCACTGTCCAGTGAGTGTTTGCTTCTCAAAAATGAAGATAAGCTTTGAGGGAGTTTCTTAATATATCTCCTCTTCGGAGCACACATTTGTTTTATTTTTTTGTCTCGATTTTGGAGAAAAAAGAGAAACTGAAGCACACCTAAAACAACCCGATTTTATTAATGATCTTCGAGAACTAATCTTAATGTAGATGACTCAGTAAAAATCTAATAATTGAAAAACCACATTAAAAAAGTACTGATTGTTTAATAATTATTCAGAATTAAATTTTTCTGGTTATTCATTTTTATTTTGTACCTTACCTAACTGATTGAAACTGAAAAAAAAATTTAACAATAAAAATTAAGTTTGCACTTTTGTCTTATTTATTATATTATTTTTAAATTGCCACTATACTTATACATATAGTCTTGCATAAAATATGTGCTGCTAATTTCGTAAAAATTCCATAAAAAGCCTATAAATAGCATTTGTTCATCTTTCATTTATTTGTTGGAAAAATTTGAAGTGGCACGTATTGTTTTTTTTTTTCATCAGATCGTGGCAGTTTTCCCAAAAAGTTGCCCCTTCCCCGTGGAATAGAGTGTATGTAGACTTTCTGAAAATCTCACAGTAGATATTATATAAAAACTAAAAGCTAATGAATATTTGAAATGGATGCATACTGATCAGAGTAGAAGGTATGCATATTTTAATAGTGGGCTTCTAACAATAAAATATATTTTGTCTTTTTTATAGATTCTTTACTCGACTTCAATCAACTATGTTATATCACACATGGATATAGTACTGTCACTAGTAGCACAAAAGAGTTATAAAATATCATTTTAAAATTAACACAAAAGTATGATAGGAAAATACCCAAATTAATCTTTATCTTCAAATTTTCGTTACAACTATGAGTGATAGCGTAGTAAAGTAAAAAATGTTGAACTGAATAATATGTCTGATTTCAAAACAATTTATTAACACTACCATTAAGACATTGATTTAAACTTCATGACATCTAAATTCTACAAATGTAGTATATTGATTTAGTATGAAATAATGTAATATACACACTGCTGGTCATTAATATGTCAACATTGGGAAGAAAAGAAAAGAAAACTTTACTTTTTGTACGCGTGCAACATAGTAGGATGAAAACGTGATTAAATATGTAGAAATTTGGAAACATACTTTATCCGAAATTATTTCACACAATTCCCACTTCTGGAAGCTGAAACAGCTCTAACTCGTCCATGCATCGAGTCGAACTGGGTTCGAATAACAGATACGAGGCAATCATTCATGATGCCCCCTTCATCAAAGGTAATGGCTGTAGACTGGTGGTAGCCCAGTTTCTTAACAGATTGTTGTTAACAGATCAGTTGTTTTCAATGGGCGAGAGATATGGAAAACGTACTGGCCAGGTTATAAATCAAGCCATCTGGGTCGAAGTAATTCAGGAATGAGCAAGACGAAGTTTTATGTTATCTTTCTGAAAGATACGTTTGAAGATAGGGCTCTATCACAGACCTTAAGATCTGACAAATGTAATGCTGGCTATTCAGAATATCGACGACACAAACGTGTTCGTATCATATTCCCAAGAAATGCTTGGATCATCACACCAGGTGAAAACCACGTGTGACCATATCGAATAGAAACAAGCCATGGTCACTCCATACACCGATAGGTCCAGCATGCTGCTGCGATCAGAATTGGGACTCGTCTGAAAAGACGACAGGAGGCTTCTCCTTAATCCAGTTTTGTCGTTGGGCCCATCAACGTCATTGTGTACCTCTCTGCAATGCCAAGGGAAGCAAACTAATGGTCGTCAAGCAAAAAGTCTGTACTGCTCCAGACACCGTCGTACTGTCGATGTAGATATTTATCGTGCTGTGAGCAAGCCCTGTTTCAAGGTTCGTGCTGCGACAGTACGCTTCTGTAAAATCAACCTCACAACATGTCTATCCTTTCGGGTGTTAGAGGAGGAAGGCCAATGAAATCAAGCAGGATGATCAGTATGACCCTCCTGAACCAATTGGTTCAATATTCAGGTGACAATCATTCCGTCCCGAACAATGCAAATAGCAATATCACGGAACGATAAATCGCATTCCCGAAAGGCCATAATCCAGAAACTATCAATTTCCTCCTTTATTGTGCTCGAGGCCATTTATTTTTCTTTTATGAGGTATAACATGATCTTCTCTCAAATAACTAACATTCAAATGCAATTTCCGAATGGGAATAGGTTTTTTTTATACGGATATTGAGATACGGTTTCTTCCTCCCATGTCGATCAATTCTGCTTAAATGCTAACAGTTTGCATATATCTTAACATCTTCCTTGCATGAGAATTTGACTTTTGAATCATCCCCCTTTCTCATAGTGTTGCAATTTTAATGGCCAGCAGTGTAGCAACGTAAAATTGTGCAAGGGAAACTGGCTGACCTCGATATTTTGCACCACAGACAAGAAGATCAGGTAACTCTCTTATAGAACTTCCATACAGCATAAAATGAAATCCTTTGAGATTTAGTTGGATTAGGTTACAGAGTAATATCCATTATCCGTATTTGTCTTTGTTATATTAAAACGCGTATCTACGAATGAACATGAATGTCGCTTGCCATGAAGATTGCTTCTCTTATCACTGGAATACATCAAACCTCATGCTATTTTGAGTTTAAGTATTATTTTCCAAGAATATTTTTAAATTTTAAATGAAGATTGTGTTGCCAATGTTACTAGAAAAAATTATTTTTCGTAAATGTTTTGTAAATATAAATTATTTGTAAGCATTATTTGTAAATGTTACATAAATATGACTTTTTAAATAGTCAATTTCTATGTACTTTATTATATTAAGTTTTCGAAGTCAGAAATTATTCATATGAAATTAGATTACAGTAGAGATTCAATTCGAGAATGAACTAAATCTACAATAAAGAATACATATTATGTTCTAATTCTTATCACCTGCAAATATTTATTTGATTTTAAAATGCATAAATGGAAAAAAGGCATTTGTTAAAAGTAAATTATTGAGCTATTTTTTCTTAATTTCCCTTGAAACTCAGTTGTAGTATTTTATTATTGCTTGATTTTTTGTTTAAACTACAATTACATAAATAATAAAGCATATTAACTCTGGTGGAAATGCAGTAATAAATTATTTTATATATTCCGCAGAAAATATTACATTTAAAATTAATCGTACTGAAATTCGATTGTATTTTCTGCATGAAATTTAATCGAAATAAGTAAAACATTTTAATATAAAAGGATGTTTACAAAACAAAATGTTGCTAAGCATTTTAACGTGAAACATTTATTAAATTTGGATGAACTTTATTTATGAATAAATAATCCTTAGCTCTTTAAATCTTTTCTTTTTTCCAAAGATATAAATTAAATTTATTCGAATATTGTTTATATTTTAATGATTTACATTCATTTTAGTTCCATTTTGAAGATAATAAATATTTTTGTAGCTTAGAATGGACTAATTTAATATATAACTATTTCGAAAGATTAAAAGAATATGTGAAATCAGATTAAGCTAAAAAATATATACATTTTATTTTTATTTCGCATCCTATTTAAATTTTTGATTACATTTATTTAAATGTGAAATACAACAAAATATATGATATCCATAATATCCATACATTACTTGGCTTCAGTTTATTTTTAACTGAGAAAAAAATAAGGTATATAAAATATGGATGAGTTTATGCAACGTGTGTAGGCCACATCAATAATTAGATATGTTGAATATATAAGAGTAGGCTTGGTGTTCATATAATATTTACTGCACAATCTGTGATACGTATTACTGGAGAAGAAAATATCATCAAGTTCAAACTAGTTATTAAAAATCTTATAATCATTAAGAACAATTGACTTTATTTCAAATAGATCTATGCGAAAATTGATCAAGTTACCGAAGGTAAACTTCATAAATGTATTAAAAGTCTGTCACAAAATTTCATGTCGCTATCTTATCAGTCCAATAAGCCAATTGACAAATATTGCTCCTGATTCTGAGTACGTGGGGTTTTTCGTTGTCTTTCTGAAGTTCAGTCGGCCTTTATGATGGTTTTAAAATCTCTAGCATTTTCTGAAATATGAATTCCTTAGTAGTTCTGATCATTTTACATAACATGCACAACATAACCTCTCTAAAATATAATTTATAGGTATACATCACAGGAGTGGATGTAAATCTTGTAATAAAAGTATTCTCTTTGCTTTGTACTATTGTAATATTTTTTTTTATTTTAAGAATATCGAAAAATAGTTAAACTTTTTTAAATTAATAAACCTTTAGTAAGAGGTAAATGAGCTATAATAACCTGTTACCTGAAAATATTAAAATTGTTAATTTTAAAAAACGAACATTTTCATAGTAGCAATTCAAAACACTCCCATTTTTTACTGAAGAATGCTATCATATTAATAATAATAAATTATTTTTTTTTTGGACAAAAACCTTCTGTTGTGAACATGTACCATGTATAACGCCAATTTAAATTTAAAAAAAGACCTTACCGAAAGAAGTCTAGAAGTTCTATCATTTTAATGCGTATCATTTATTATATTAGATAAGATGATCAATCAAATTAGAACCTTTCTAAAAGATTTAGGTTCGAGTAAATTAGTCATATAGGTTTGAAGTTTTAATCGCTCATTTCAGTGCATTGCCATTCAAATGTAGAATACATTTTCTCTTAATGATAAATCTTAATCAGACTCAAGTCTCGAGACTCAAAGTCTCGTTGGTGTGATATAGTTTAAAGAGGGGAGTATTAGCTTTGATCGCGCGCGCGTAGCTCATCACTTGACTAAGGATCAAAATCAGGAGGTTTCTCGCCACTAACCATTATGTTGTTTCTGAATTCCATATTGATAAATACAGGTGGTTATCAATATAATGGAAACACTTTATAAAGAATCCTTTATTAGTTTGGGGTAGGATTTCGCCTTAGAATCGAATCATAAAAGTGCTTAATAGTGATTAGAGCAGTGATACTCAACCACCGGCCTTTTCTGAGTGGTCCGTTCATGGTCCATTGCACTAAGAAATTCAATTATTTAAGAATAATGTACTAAAAATTTAGTGGTAAATTCTATCAATCTAGCAACCAAATCTGTCAATTTGCTTTTCTTCATAGCAGAATGTAAACAAGAGGTTTGGTCATGGATGAAACGAAATCGAAATTACCCCCAAATCAGGGGTACTCAACCTTTTTTTCTTCTGGGCCGCATACATATGTCAGCCATTTCACGCGGGCCACATACGTATGTTAGTTATTTCATGCGGGCCACAACGTGAGATTAAACATGGGGGGAGGTAGAAAGGCTTAAGATCAAGATAACATTGGAAATATAAAAGATGGAAAATTGATCCAAATATTATAACTCCTGTTTTGCTTTTTTAATTATTATTTTTTTTATATTTTTTTATTTTTGTCACTAACACTAAATTAAAAGAATTTAAGAAACACTCCTTCACAATTTCTGCATCAGTAAACGGTTTCATATGATTACCAATAATATAACAAACTTCTTAGGATGTATTTGTTACTACTGTGACATTACCACTGACGAAACACTTTCTTGCTGTTACAAAGAATATTCATTAGAGCCTATTTATCATCTCTTGAAAGAGGAAAAATATCATTACATAATTCCTGTTTATTGGTATTTTTTTTAAATACAGCTCTTTCGTGACAGTTCAAACTAGTACTGACCCATGTTTGTTTTTCACCACACAACAGTCAACCTCCAAATCATTCGAGTATTTTTCACTTGCAAGGTATGAAACATTGTTCAAAATTAGTTCTACCCATAAAATTGTCATTAATCTACTGTTGCCTGTTATCACTAACCATAATCGTTACAAATAGAAAAAAGGAATATCAATTCGCAGCCGTACGATATCGACAGCAAAAAAGCAAAATTGAAATATTTGATTTCTTGCCAAAGAATTTCCCACTAAAATTTTAATACATTGTCTTAAATAAAAGAATTTCTCAGAGCTTTAGATCATGACCGGGCCACTTAAAAATGCTCAGTGGGCCGCATGCGGCCCACGGTCTGCAGGTCGAGTATCACTATCCTAAATCATTAAATTATGCATAAAAGTAACCATTTCTTATACGTGTTTATAGAAGGGTTAATATACACTGGTGTGCAAAACTTAAGCAACAGGTGGGTTTATTGCCATAACTTCACGAAAAATCATCTGAGAGACATGAAATTCTGAAATGAGGGAGAGTATTATGTACGTAAAGGATGACGAAAGCATCGGCGCTGAAAAAGGAATAAAACACATACGGTATGGAATCAAACAAAAACAAGCTTTATTGAACGCATAGTATCATGACTCATGATTGTCTATCCAACAGGAAGAACAACAAGCAGATGTTCCTTAATATGGTATATGCCCTCCCCTTACTACAATGGTTGCTTTGCACCGTCTCCGCATACTCAGAACCAGCTGGTGCAACATTTCTTGAGGTAGGAGTGCCCATTCCTCAATCAACATCTGTTTGAGTTGTTGGTTGTACTCCGGATGATGTGAGCGTGTGGCAATACGTCTCCCCAAAGCATCCCACACATGTTCGATGGGATTTAAATCTGGGGAGCACGCTGGCCAATCCATTCGAGTGATATCTTCACTTTCCAGCAGCTCCTCAACAGCAAGAGTGCGATGTGGCAGTGCATTGTCATCCATAAAGATGAAGTCTGGGAAAATGGCACCTCG
>BMAV01007523.1:277384-418220 GCA_019973955.1 Trichonephila inaurata madagascariensis
TATAACTCATGCGAATAATTCAGAGGAAAGGCTAAATATTTGAAAAATGATATATAATTTCAATTTGGAAATAAACCGAATCAATAATATATTTCGAATAATGTAGTATGGCTCACACTTTTACACGAAATTTGAAATGGAAAAAACTAAACGTTAGATTTGAGGTAGAAAAATTATAGTTTTTATTAATAATGTTTTGAATCGTATATTTAAAAAATAAGTTACAATTATTCTGAATCTTTTATTGTTCAAAGTATCTTCAATGCATTTGCTATAAAAGTTAATTAATTTATAAAACAGTTCACACCGAGAATATCTATTATTCCTTTATTTAAATATATGGACCATATGAAAAGTAAAATGTATATAAATACACATATATAATAAAAAAAATCCCCATTATATTAGTTGAAGAAACTCACTTTTTTTCTTTTGTTTTTTCTTGAAGTACTGCAAAAAGGGCGCTATTCTGTTCATTGAAAAAATATAACATTCAGTTTATTGAGAAAATTTTTTTTTAAATAATACAAAAGAAAGAGAGGGCTTAAGATGGATTTTAGATGAATTTTTAATTAAAATTAAAATAATTTATTAATGATCCAGTAAGTATATCAAAATGTGCATAATTTGTTTCTTATCTTGGAAAACATGGTCTTTAACATAAGACAATTAATTAGTTCACACACAATTACCAATACTTTTAATTGAAATTTTAAAAACAAATAAATTATTAATCCGATATAAGTTAGCCATGCTTAAATTAGAAATTCTACTAATACATTACAGCGGCGCATATAACATTTAATGTAGCACAAACAGGAAATCCAGATAAATCAATTTTAATATCAGTTTAGCAAAACTGAGATTGAAAATTATATTTCAAGCTATTATTTGGTGAGTCCTGAAAATAAATGAGCAGGAACAGTTCCCATTTTCCTGAGTATTGGCAATCAAATTTGCGAAGGTATGACTTCGGTAACAAAATGGGAAAAGCTCGATTTTTAGCACAAGTATCATATTTTCTATCCTCTATCACACCCTTAATAGAATCGCGACAATTTTATTTTTGTATATTTTTCCTACCCTAAATTGAAAGTTGATGTCGGGCGACGGAAATGTTATGGGATGTCTATGAATTGGTTATGTGCGAGGGGGCGTATGTGAGATGAGTTCTCAAGTCTTATCGATCTCAAACACAGATAAGTTGTTGTAATGTTGTATTAAAATATATAGACAGTTTCGGTAAAAACAGAACATAGATCTCAGTGCCTAAAATTATTTGATTAATATCCAGGATTAAAAATTTTACTACTAAATTGTTAAAAATGATGAAATTGTCGGTTTATAATCCTTTTATGTGAAATATTTAAAAAATATTTTACAAATTTTATATTTTTATACTTGTTTATTATTTTTACAAAAAGTAAGTTACTAACAACTCTAAAAATCAAATGTATAAGTTGTGTTTTTGCTGATATTCTATTCATAATTTTGAGTTAACAATGGTTCATGTGATAACTATTTGTATCAAAACGGAGAAATGGTGTTGAATTCGAATACAAATTATCTCATGAAAATATATACTAAAAGTAAAACATCAAATGAATTTTAATACGGATCTATTCATGCAAAGATTCTAAAAATAAACAATCAATTAGTTGGAAATGTTCAAAGCATTATAAAGTAAAAAGATAGTTTTAAAAAGTTAAATCAACTATTATACTAAAAATTTCACACCCAAACGACGTTTTTTATAATTACGAACATCAAAACTGTTATTTCAAATCTTCAAGACCATAAGCATGAATAAAATTATTTCCTTGTTAGAAGTGCAAAAATCAAATTCATTAATATAATGTAACCAATTTTTGGTACTTAGAAAATTGAACTGAAAAGGATTTTGAGTGGATATTCATCATCCATTATCATTAAAAAAGTTTAAACAAACAGTTTAAGGCAGTCTTTATTGTTAATCAACAGAACTTAAAGTTAGATCATTTTTTTTTATTAAAAAAAATTATAAATACCCCGTTATTTTTATTGCGTTTTGCTTTACGTAGCCTACAATTAGTAGTATAAAAAAATTTTAAGTCAATACCTACTTAGGTCAACAAAGAAAAATTTTATTTTATATATAGTAACATTTTATCAAATAATTACAATCAATATAAATATGTATATACATATGACAGAATCCCAATATTAAGTTGCACATTTTTTTCTCCCATATAAAACTAAAATTAATTAATTAATATTTGAAAAACTGTATTAGCATCTCTTGTCAACCACTGCAAGTTAAAAAAAAATATATTTGAACCTGAGTGGATGAATAAAAAAGTATTTTACGAACGATTGAAAATTTGAACAAGATATATAAATGTATACAGTGGGCTGATAAATGAGTACCAAGCTAGCTTGGATAGTTAAACACTGGGGGTTTTGCTTCAAACTAACCACCTGATCGGGACATCTGCGCATGCGTATGGTCCCAATGGTCACGTATACTGGGATGGACACAGTAGGCCCTGGCCCTCATGGGCTGTTGCACCACTGAGTTAGAGTTAGATAAATATATATAGGGAGAGTATAAACTAATAGTAGGGATTGAAAAAAGAGTGTCACCTTTATACTCTATTACTCTTCTATATGTAATTTTTTTTTCTATTCAAAACATTCTGTGGAATATATGACATTATGATCCATACTATAAATAGATTTTTAACTTTTCATGTTAAGGTTTTAGTGTCTAAATTTCAAAAGCACAGTTTAATAAACAGATACAAGCGATGCAGCCACAAAAATTTATAATAGTTTGATAACACTTTTTATACCTCCAAACGTGTTTTGAATTTGTATGCCGTTCTGTTACACTAGGCTAATACAAATACATGACAGGCAGTTGTAAATTGAATCTTGGTCTACCAGAATTGCACTGATTCCGGATAGCACTTTGTAGATCCACCCCTTTGTTGTGCGGCAGTCGTCGGGAACACCGAACCAACCACCTTATGAAGTATCCATGTCGAAAGGGTCTCCGGAGACCGGCACAAAATCCGGGAATCCGGCCCCGCGATTGACAGGTCCCCTCGCATCCCGCGGGCCTGTCAGCGGACGTCACGGACCAGACGCCGCCGTGTCATTTTCCTGCCTCATCTATTATATATGGGCAGACTCTATATGCAGCCACCCCCGAGGAATAGATGTAAGGTTGAGGTAATGCAAAAGGGGGTGATTTCCTATTGCTATGATGGGTCGCATATAGCGGGGATGTGTGAACTGTGAAAAAAAGTGTGGCTGATATACTTGGGGGTAGAGGAGGAACTAATTTCGTATAGGTAGATGCAGTAAATTAAATTGAAAAAGTCTGACTGAAAATTCATCAAAGTTGTCATCGTTCAATATTAAAAAAAGGAGTCCAGAATGGAAACACACAAGAAGATGATCTGATATTAATTTTATGGTTTGCATGCACTAACATACAGAATGGCATATTTTAATGTGAGACCTATTTTTGTTTATTTATCGTTTCTTTTTACCCTTTCCTTTCTTTTTAAAAAATATATCTATGTTTTGTTTGATATTTCATTTATTCTACATATTTTCTACTTCTATCAAAAAATATTTTTGACTTATGTGAAAACTTATATATTTACTTGATTTTACTAAATTAATCATTGTTTACGAATATATATTTTATACACAGAGGAAGTTATATCGATATTGACGTACAAAACTTGCGATAGTGAAAGCTTCTCTGAAATTATGATTTGTATGTCAATGCTAGGTAAAAATGCAGTAAGCAAATTAGGAAAAATAGGAAGGTTCTATTTCAATAGCATATTGTCGGCCTAATTATCAGAACGAGTAACTCCACAAAATGAAATAACACTTTTAATGCCATCTAGTGGAGTACTTTGAGTGAGTCAGAGAGTGAATATTAACATCGCACTGTTCAGCTACATGGGGGCTTTTGGCGACGGACCTCGTCATTTTGAACCATGGTCAAGTGACGAGGACGACACCTGAGCTAGCACCTCCTCTCCTAACTACAGCACCACACCAAAGGGAGAACGTTTGAGTTCTAGACAGATTTAACGTGCATCGCTCCCCTACACAGCGGGTCTTCAGCGGCACTAATCTGGAATTCATGACATACCTGTCCCGAGTCCATTACCTTGACCACTAGGCTACCGTGGCCCTATGGAGTATTTTGAAGCCTATCCATTAGATTACTTTATATGTGCTACAAAAATATCGCTAATTCATAATTGCATTGAAATAATTTCCGTGCATAGTAAAAATAAACAGTTTTTACTTGCTCCTGTAAAGTTCATCCAAAAGAAGTTACACATTCTGATAATTAGGCCGACGATATATGTATTATGTATGTATGTATATGTATATACATAGAGAAAAAAAATCACATTTGCAAAAAAAAAAAAAATTAAATTAAATTAAAAAAAAAGCAAAGCTATTTAAAAATTATGTGTAGTTTAAGAAACAAAGAAAAAATTGTAAAAAAATGTCTTGAATATGAAATTAATAATTATATTACATACATATCCATACAAAAACAGCTTATTTTGTTTTACCAAACTCTTGAGCTTTGGATGAAAAAACAACACTGAATATTGACCATGATAAACCAATTTTTATCATCTCTCTAATTCAAATAAAATCTACATGAGCAGTTTATGCATTAACTAGCTTTTTTCTTTAACTGAAATTGTAAAAATTTTAAATATTTCTATGCAAAAAGAAATACCTTATCCTCATACAAAAGCTTTTCATCTAAGATTATTAATACTGCAATTTTTCTAACCCATTTTATAGAGAATACGCAAAGGATAAAGTAAGTTTCTGTAAAAAATTATTTTAAAATGTTAATCTTTTCTTATTTATGTTTGAATATGCAAACAAAAAATAAATATGGATAATATATATAAATAATATATAATATATTTTTAAAAATATAAATAATTTATTTTATTAATATTTATTAAATAAAATATGGAATTTCAAAAGTCAAAACTTAATAAGTACATAAAAAATAAAGGGCACTTCTTTGAAAATAATAAAAATTATTCTGAGTAAGAACTTTTCAGCTGAAATGAAATAATTAAAAGAAAGCCTTACAAGCATTTGAAGTTTGATTAGTTTGACTCGTTCTGATTATGGTTTTGTGAGAGACTCAATTTCCAAATGAACAAAAAAAAAATTTTTCAATGAAAAACATCTTAGAATGTAATAAACTATTTTGTAACCCTTTTTTTGATGTTAATATATTACTAATGCTTTTAATTCATTTGGAATTACAAGATCTTTGTAAATTCCCATTGAGATATCGTTAGTTAATCATCCTTCTTGCTTCTAATTTAGATCTCTCAAACATTTTTTTAAACATCGAAACTGTATCAATAATACTTTCTTTTATGTCTTAATAACCTTTGTTTACGAACTTATCTCTAGAGATTAATATGCATTTAATAATATTTTTTCAATCAGAAATGTTTTCCATTTTCCTCTAGTTTACACATTTTTCTGTTTTTGCGTGGAATATTCCGAACGAAGGTACAAAATGAAATTATTTTCTTCGTAATAAATTCTTCAAAAAACGTGATTTTAACTCTCTCCAATCTATTACACAGTCCTTTTCTCAGAAAATCATCAAAGGGAAAACACACGCGGAAAAGGAAAACGCGCGCCTTTTAATGCACAGCTCAGGACAACAGACGATTTTCCGAGAGTTTTACGGTGTTGCCATTAATGGACAGAAAATTAAAACGCTTTTGAAAGTTGCGATCTTCGCCTTTGATGGCGTCGGCGAAAATCTTTTGAAGATTGTTGAGATTTTCCACTTTTTTTCGTTTTACTCCTCAGTGAATGAACGGAACGTAATATTGAGCGAGCTTATTCCAGTTTTTAAAAATATTCCTTCGTTCGAATTTTCGAACTCGGTAGAATTTCTCTGCGAAGCTTTCTTCTGAGTCCAAAAGCCGGTGACGTGATGGGGCCATTGAGATGAAATCTCTTACAAAAGTATTATTTTAAAAGCTTTAAATATGTAAATAAATCACAGATTCCATTTGTAGAAAGTAAAAATGCGAGATCAATCCCTTGCGTGAAGGTACTGTAATGATATTATTACACATTACGGAAACACATCTGATATGAAGTTTAGTTCCCAAGCCCTTTCAACTTTTAAGTAAATAAATTCTTTAATCTGCTTTGATTCTTACCTTAGTTTTATGCTGTTATTTGGATCGGAGCCAAATATGAAAAGTTAGAAACGGCTATTCCATATTTTAAAGTGAAAACGCATCAGAAGTTTAGGTGGTGTTCTAGGAAATGTGTTCCATTTTTACTTTTATTTATTTGGATCATTTTTTTTTTATTTCAAGTATGGAAGAATTTTGAAACTCCATTTTTTATATTAGATTCCAGAGATTTTGGATTATATGGTTTATAATTCGATAGTTTTTTAAACCTTTAAGCAAATTGCAAACATGCCATAAGTTTTAATGCCTAAAATGTGTCGCAACTAGCATGTTTGAAAATGTAGAACTAGATAAGTAAATCAGGGTTGGAATGTAGAATAATGTAATAATACGCATTATTTTTTCTGAAAATATCTTGTGTCTTATAATTAATGATTTTATAACCTAGTGTATCATTGAATTATGAGATTAATCTGAAAATATATATCTAATATAAATAGAATATAGATTTATACATAGTAAAACGTTAAAAAAATATTCAGGCTAAGATAGTAAATAAAATATAATAAACGTTTTTTGTGTGATACTTTAACGCTTTTATAAAATATTTTCATCCTATATTACTGACATTACACATGTTAAGGTTATAGATGGCACTCTGTTTCAACAGCGGTGTTGTGTAAGTGTAACCTCGGGAAGGCGGGGAGTTGTGTGTATGACGAGATAGAGAGAGGAGCGTTAGAGAGAGAGAGAGTTTGAGTCGAGTATTCCTCAGGTGTTATGAGTTGTGAAAGTTTAATAATGTATAAGGTGTGAGATATAGTTATTACTGAATAAGGTGTGAGTAGTTAAAAGTTGTGAATAAAGTTGTTTTTGTTAATAGAGAGTGGTAGTGTTATTTGTAGACAGCGTAGTCAGTACAACACAAATTATTCAGATTTTTAAACAACATTTCAAATCAAGTGAAGGGACTGATTTTTCTTTATAATTTTTATATGTAGTATATAAACATCACGCTAAAACAATATTTACTCTGGTTGTAAACTAGATTAAATATTCAAATCATCGTTCAAATAACCGGTTTTAAGAAAGAAACAAATGTTTGAATTGAAGTTATCTTAGATATTTATGATTTCTATTTACAACGTTAGATTATATATGATTAAAAAATGGTGCTGTGACAGATAGATATGGGACATCTAATCTCATAGAGTTTCATTAGATACGAATTTGGATTCTGTCTAGATCAGGGTGGGCCAACCCGCGCCCAGGGTTCCTGGGAAATCATGAGATTTCTGTACTTTTACAATTCCCGGGAATTATACTTTGTTCCTGGGATTTCCCGCGAATCTAAAAAAGATTAAAAATGTAGTAAAATTATTAGAAAAAAATCACATCTCAAGAAAGATACTTTATAAAAATATGTTAAAGAAGAGTTTGTCTGTGAAAAGATGTTTTTTGTTTGAATACCAAAATACGCTGGAATAGTTTGTTGGCAATGCTTGAAATATTTTTAGAAACAAAGTCAGCAATTTTAAAAGTATTAATTGACATTAAATAAGAGCAAATGATGACCGATGTAGTGTTTGAAACTGTGACTACAATTGTAGCAAGCTTAAAACCAATAAAAATTGGCTTAGAAAAATTTTGCAATCGAAATACAACTTTGAAAAATGCAGAAGGTGTATTTTCTTTCGTTATTGGAGAATTAAACGAAAGAAAATGCACAGAATTTGCGAAAAATATGAAATATTATCTAACCCAAAGAACTATTGAGAGACAACGTTAATTTAATAGGATTAATGCAATGACTGAATTTGGGGAGAAAATACGAAACAGCTGAAGTTACCGTCGATATTTTGTGATTGCCTATTAAAACTTGTTTGGTTAGACAAGCCCAAAGGATAGAGAGAGAGAGGGACAAGACTTTTCTACGAAGAAGAGAAATCAATATCCAACTCTTCGCACTCAGAAGAGAGCATAGAGATATTGAAAGAAAAACATCTGACGTTGAAAATTTGAGAAAGCAATTTACTCTAAAACAAAAGTTTTATATTTTTCAACCAAAAAAAGTACCAGTTTCAACAAAATCATGAAACAAGAGATGCAGTTGTTCGACTTGAGTGAAAAGACATCTCACCAAGCATTATAAAACTATGTAAGGCTTTAAAAACAATTCCTCCAACGTCAGTTGAAGCCGAGAAAGCATTTTCTGCTTCCGGATTGTTCGTCACAAAGCTTCGAACTAGGCTGAGTGTTAAAGTATAAATTGCTTATGCTTTCTGAAATCCTATTTTAAAAATGAATAATCAATTTACTATACATTTTTGTATTGTTTAGCTTATTACATAAATAAGTATTAATTTAGAATTTATGTGTATCATTTATCTAACTATTATTGATTTTATTTAAAAATAACTTGTTTTTAAATTTTTTGAAATTTTGATGTATTCCCAGGAATATATATATAGAAAAACCCGGAAAATCAGAAACCCTACCCGGGGTCTGCATGCGGCTCACTTTGAATAATTTTACGGCCCATGAGATTCATTATAGCTTTGCAAATTACGATTATTTTGTGCAATATTTTTGCTTTTAGTATTGTGTTTTGTTATAAATATATCCCATAACTGTTTCTATTTTATTACGTTGCTTCTGTTTTTATACATACTTAAAAGTGAGCAGTATTGCATTGCAGCGACCCCCCGTAGCTTCACATTCGTTTCATTCCTGTAATTTTATCGCAATGATAATTGCTAGAGCTAGACATATTTTACCATTGCATTACTATTATTAAATTATCAATGTTTGTATACATGAAAAACAAAAATAATTATATAATAACCCAATTCGTTTTAAATTTTCAGTCTTATAAATGTTTGTAATTGGCGCTAATCAAATATCAAGATATATAATTTTATATGCAGCCCGCAGGATTATACTGTTTTTCCGAAGTGGCCTGCAAGGTCATTTGGGTTGGCCACCCCTGGTCTAAATGGATATGGCAATCAAACCTTTGTATGGAGGTAATGTGTGAGTGCCAAAATCCGTGATTCGTTCTGCAGCCAAAAGTCCTGAAGACATGGTTTCATATAGTTGGGGCAAAATTGCAAATGATGCTACATCACATTTAATGTTCGTGACAGGCCATTTGGCAAGCTGTATCTTACAGCTAATACCTGTGTCAGTTTCAACCATTTTCCCTAAAAGACTGCTCTGTCACATATTGATGACTTCTACAGAGATTACCTAAACTATATCACTATCTTACCGTGGCCGACATTTCCACCAGACCTCTCTCGGATCAAAAATGTACGGTATGCCATGGAGCAAGAAATCATCACTCCACTCTTCCCTCATAGCTGCAGGAATTATGTGCCAACTTTTAAGTAGCAGGAGTTGAACTGTCTCGGAAATTCATAAAGTTCTTGTACAACTCACTACCTCGGCGTTTGGCATGTTGCATTAAGAAAAATGATGGTCAAATGCCATATAGAATAATACTATTTTGTTGTATTTTCTGTTCTGTATTTCTGTTCTGTTGTATTCTCAATGCATTTAGCATATTTCAAAAGTTTTTAAAGTTAAAGTATTTAAGCATTTTTTAAAGTTTTAAGCATTTTAACAAACCTTGTAGATTATATTGCATTCGACAATTCCTTCTTGGTACATTCATTCATTGTATTAGAGAGTATTTTAAAAGTTAATAGTTTCTAGTTACTGATAGCTTATTAGAAATATATGGTGCACGTTTTTTTTTAACGTTCAGAACACATGAGGCCTTCATTGTGCATCGAATATGACATGAAACCTACATAAAAAAGTCAAGAAGTTTTCTATAAATTAAGAAAGCACGCATTGACGGTAAACAGTCAAAATTAAAACAATTAACAACAGGTTGCAAATTAAAAAAATTACGTAAATGGAACATTAGTCGAAATTGAGCGAAAACATATGGAGATAATTTAAATAAAAAAATATGATGCAGCAAGGAGTATATGTGAATTAAAAAATATAAGTAAATAATCATTAAAAAAACCAATAAAAATAGTTCAACACATTCTCGTAAATCACTTATATGTAGTTTTTTTTATTTTTAGGAACATCTTATATTTTTAGAACCAAACTTGAATATTTAAACATGAGTCAAAGTTGCGTCATTTTATACAATACAAAACAAACACAAGAAAAATATTTCATTTTGAAATATTTCCTTAATTTAGGATAAAATGTATATCTATTGGTCTGCAGAAAATGTTAATTATTTTCAGACTTTTAATGGCAGCAGTTATGAATATTTAATTATTGCGCAACGTGGCATGCTTAGACTCATCCATTGTTCTTAAAGTAACCACCAAACGGCAGTTTCTTTAGCCATTAAAATGAATATTTTAAATATATGTGTATATTCGTGAAACATGTACAAGCAACAATTTCCTCACTGTGTTATTTTCTGAAATTTACGATCGCTTTGGCAGCATTTATGTTCCATTCAGCTTTTGTTTTCTTGTATTTACAATAAGTTAATGGACCCCATTCTTGCTTTTATCGCCTAATAACTTTATATTTAATTAGAAAAAAATGTGTAAGCATCAACAGCAGTTTGCAGTTATTTAATTAAAAGCAGTTATTTAAAGTTTAGACAGTTTACTCGTATCTTCAATACTCGTCTTCATACAACCACAGAACACAGCTTTCGAAGACAAAAAAGATAAGAAAGTTTGATGAATGTCCTTAACTTTTATGACGGGATATTTCTTTAGGCAAATATTTTAAAAATTGGAATTTGAAAAGCAGAATGAGTAACAGCATAATTGCATATCGAGTGTCGCGTGTGAACTTGTTAAGAAAAGGCCGGTTTAGAGAAGGGGGAAGAAAAAAACAACCTGGTCTGAAAAAGTGGGAGTATTTCAGGGGCATACTTACCACCGTATCAGCCATATCAATGATACGGGGCCCCCAAACAACATGGGCCCCGACATGTGTAAGTACTAAATTGTAAAATGTTATCAATAGTCCTATTTACAAAACTCACCTTTCCAAATGAGGCCCCCAAGGAATTTTAATACTTGGCACATTCAAGACTAGCTACGCCATTGGAGTATTTTGTGTTACGCATTTCCAAGCAGGAATTTTTACTTACTGCTGCTCTTAAGAGGCAGGAACGGTTTTTTCCCCAGAAACCATTCAGGCAGGGACGTCTTAAGACTTCTTGAGGCTTTGGGCTCCTACGTACAGAAGTAGGCCCTGGGCCCCTATACAAATGTAGGCCCCATCTATGATCCTTATAAGTAGACAGTACACAGCATACGTTGTCAAATACTCGTATAAACAGTATCCCGAAACAAATAAATGTACATGACATACAATCACACAAACCGGCTCTATCGACTGCCACCTTTTGACTGAGTAAATAATGATTATGTATGATGCTAGGCATAGGCCCGTACGTGGACGATGGTCGTCACATACATATATATCACATGATATCGTCCAAAATTCCCAGTAATTTTGAAAAAAACAACAACCGGAAATAACATTTTACCAATGAAATTATTCGAATCAACATCTTATTAAGACTGAGTTGAGAACGTGTCCATTGTGGCCGAAGCCCTGGGTCCAGTTGGCTCATGCCTTAAGGAGTCCTTGCACTAAGGTATTCTTTTTGTCTCATAATGTGTAAATACTCATCTCTTTTTCAATTCCTACTATTAACTCACACTCTCAATATATTTATTTATTTGTTTGTTTGTTTATTTATTTATTTATCTTGATGAAATTTTCGATCGTTAATAAAATACATTTTAAAGCGCTCAATTGAGCTGAAATTTAATATACATGATTGTTTTGGATGGCAATACAATAATTTAATTATAATTAATAGAAATTTTAATTGATTAAAACTAATTATTTAAAGAATTACAAATACAGCCCCGTTGGTGACTTAGTGACCATTTTGGCGACTTGTGTCAAAACTTGAAAAAAATTTTTCTCACGTTTTAAGGCATTCAGTTCAACTGAAATTTTATTTACACAATTGTTTTGGATGACAATACGATACTTTAATGATAATTAATAAAAATTCCTACCACTTAATGTTGTGATTCTGTCATATGTATAGACATATTTATATTAATTGTAACTATTTAATAAAAAGTAGCTAAAATAAAATTTTTCTTTGTTGATCTAAGTAGGAATTGACTTAAAATTTTTTTTTTATATTACTTATTTCTTAAGAACCCCTTTTTTTCTCCTTCACTGTTAGAATTCTTGTTGCAGGATTAGTGTATTTTATGAGATATTTTACATATTGAAAATAAACCGGGCAGTCTCAGAAAAAATGAAATAAATATTTTCCACGTACAGAAACATTAATTTTTTTTTTTTTTTTTGAAAACTGGTCACTTAAAAGAACATTTCTTTCGATTCCCACCCCCGACAGGAAATAATCTTTACATATTTCTATTTCAAGAGGACTCTTCTATGAAATGAACACAGTCTTCGCATTACTTACTATGCCATTTTATTTTATAATTAATAACTCATTCGTTATAAATTTAACAATAAAAAATTCTTCTCTATAATCAAAACAAATTATATGTTGTTATTTACCTCTAGCAATTAAAATTAAGAGCAATTTTTTAAAAATTTCCATTTGAAATTTTAAAAACGTTTCTTTTTTTTGCTGTGTGTGTGTGTCTGTTATATATTATTCTCATACCTATAACACTGAACTAATAACAAAAACTTTATATCTTGTGATTTTCTTTCTGCTCAGCCTTTGATGAAATGAATATATAATTCCTGTCTTTTTCATGCATAATGCATTACGCATTAATTTGCATGAATTAAAGATGAGTAATTCATATTAATTGAATATTATTTTCCTACAGGTTATTCCATAAAATACTATATCAAAACATTACAAGAAAAATAGTTATGAATAACAATTACAAATTATAATTTGTGCTAGCTTTGATGAATTTTATTGTAATTTTTTTTTGTTTAAGTAAGCTTGACAAATTATTGAACGCATAAGTGCAGAATCAAATTCTTAGAGAAAGAAGTTTTATAAATGATTTTGCTTGAATTATTTTTTTCAGAGTTATTCAATAAATAAGTTGTATTGTAATGAATAAATATTTTTCTATTTATCCCAAAATATATAGAATGAATACCTTTTTATTTCTCATTCCTTTGAAATTAAATGAATTAACTTGAATTCATTAATTGTACAGCGTTTTTTATGCATAAGTAACCACGATTAAGTTTTAAAAACAAAGTATCGTAAAATCAGGCGTAAAACGCGCACC
The DNA here is from genome assembly GCA_019973955.1 of Trichonephila inaurata madagascariensis. Taxonomy (NCBI): domain Eukaryota; kingdom Metazoa; phylum Arthropoda; class Arachnida; order Araneae; family Nephilidae; genus Trichonephila; species Trichonephila inaurata. The sequence goes on from BMAV01007523.1 coordinate 290,916, forward strand.
TATATTTTCAAGCTGAATTTTTTAATTTTTCGGTGAATTCGCCGTATAAAGCTCACCCCCTTTTTTACGAAGAAGTTCGAAGTATTAACACACATTTCTCTTGTGTTTTGAGGTCATTTAATCGAAGTATTATCCCAGATTTTTGAAAAAATAGTATACTTCTATAACAAGAACTCTCTTTTAGTTCATAAATCAAGTAATTTTTTTTTAAATAATCAGTATTTCTATAATGTAGAAACAATTTTTTCTTATGCTCATCTCTTTTATTTGTTTTAAAGCTATCGTTTTTATACCCGGCGTAAAACGCGCACCCTTAAGTTTCGATCATATTTTTTTGTGTTTATAGTGCGCGTTATACGCCAGATTTAACCGTAAATGAAATATAACATACAGGATTATCATGTAATGTATTAAAATTTATATGTGATAGGAAGGATACATACATGTTGCATTTAGTTCGTAATGGGTACTATACCGAGCCCCAATTGTTGTGTTTGGGTTTCTTCATTAGCTGGTAATGACTAAGAGCTAACAAATAAAACTGTTTATTCTAACAGTAACAAAGAAAAGGGGACTACATAATAACACAAATACTGTACTAAGTTAAATACAGTCGAATTCCGAATTTACGAATTCAGTGGGACCAAGCATTTTATTCGTTAAATCGGGGTTATTTGTAATATCGGGTTCCAAACAAATACAATGTTTTCGCACTTACCTTTTGAAAATTCTATTATAAGCAATTACACAAAAAATATCGTTGTTAGAAATTAATTCAGCACTTAAAAATACTATTAGCGAATTATTATACTCCATACAAACACAGTTAACTGGAAAGTTTAAAGTATTAACTAATAGATAGTTTAAGATCTTTTTTATTCCTGACTCCAAAGAGTTCTTTTTGATTTTATGAAGAAAAGAAAGCACTATGTCATTCACATTCTGCTGCATGAGGTATGTTTTCACAGTTTCCAAACAATGAAAAGACTTAGAAAATGCAACAGTTTTGACTGGAGTTTCATCAGTTTCTGCAAAAAAATCGTTACGCATTTGTTCCCAACAATCTTTCATGCTTAACAAATTTTCAAAAACAAAATTTTCTAATAAACCTCACTTCTCTCAAGAAAAAGAGAGCAAATTAAAATATATCTTGCGGAGGGAAGTGGGATAAGATAAGGAATTTCCTTCATCTTATCCTATGCGAAAGTTAAGCGGTAAATTACACTCACGACTCATCTACACTTGTAAAGTCTAACGGGCTTTGCTGTCGAAATTTTCTTCTCACAAGAAAAGACCTTATCTGCCCAGGGCAAAAAAGATTGTCATTTGAAAAATTCTAATCAGGGCTAGCTCAAGCAGTTTTGCCGCCCCGGACAAAAATTGAAAATGCCGCCCCTCTCCCCAAAGCAAAAAATTATAATTAAAAAAAGATAAATTGTGTTCACATAGATACACACCTATAAAACAAAAATGCAGCATAACAATATTATATATATATATATATATATATATATATATATATATATATATAGTTTTAAGCCAAATGAAAAATAATTTAAAATTAAGGACATAATTACCTGTTATTAATTCGAACAAGTAGGAATCGCCAATTTCTTCCAAAAAGAGTCTACTGATGGTGAGGTTCACAAACATTAACTTATAGTAACTACACTCAAGACTAAAATAAAACATCTCCTTTGACTCTCTATCTACAAAAAACTCTTATTGCCCCTCTCCCCTTTTGGATAGCTGACACCAGACATCGTATGGGTGAAAGGAATGTCCTTTGTGACAAACTCTAGGATGGGGAGAAAATTACTAGTGAAAGATGTTTTTAAACTTATCTAGTTTCATAATTGAACGTATACTCCCGATTCGAACTCTTAAGTTTCCACATAAAAGAAAACTGACATTAAACATAAAGCGAAACATAAGATACAATAAATGAAGTTCCAAGTTCACACTCAATAGTATTTCAGAAAATATAACAATTATTTTTTGTAACAAAAAAAAAAATATATTTTTCAAATTCAATCCAAATGCCGCCCTTTAGAATTTGTCACCCCGGGCAGGGGTCCGGTTTGTCCGGCCCTAGAGACACCCCTTTTATCTAATATTTCCTAATCCAAACTAATGATAAAAAAATTTCTGTTGTTGAAATAATTTGTTACTTCTGGGTTTATTATTGGTAAAATATGGGTTTTTACCTCCATTTTTATTGGTGCAAAGAAAATATTCGTTAAATCGGAGTTCTACTGTATTTAAATGCGCGTCATTGCCAAGAAGCTTAAGTTTGTCTTTTAGGCCGTTCATTCTGTCTAGGGATCTCCGCACGTATCCCTCTGAAGCAATCTCAGTCACATGTCATGGCGCGGCAAGTGCTTCCTTCCCATGAGAGATTTGTGTGAAAAATAACACATATAAGAACATCAAAAAGATTTTTGTGCCCTTGACACGTGACTGCAGTAAATGAAGACCCATGGCTTAGAACTGGTCACTGGCATTTTTTCTGTCAATTAATAGGTTTTAGATTCCTGGAACCCCTAACGACCCGCCGTGTAGACAGATTGGTGCACGTTAAATCTGTCGAGGCCCAAAGTTCTCCCGTTGGCGTGTGGCCGCGGTAGCCGAGTGGTATAGGTATCGGGTCGTGGCTTGCCTTGTCACTAGTTCGAGCCCAGTACCACTGAAGACCCGCCGTATAGGGCAGCTATGCACGTTAAATCTGTCGAGAGCTGAAACGTCCTCCCGTTGGTGTGGTGTGGTAGTTAGGAGAGGGGTGCCAGCTCAGGTGTCGTCCACGTCACTTGATCATGGTTCAAAATTACGTGGTCCGTCGCTGAAAGCCCTCCTGTAGCTGAACAGGGCGACGTTAATGTTCTATCAATCAATCAATCAACTGACGTTGGCGTAGTGTTGAAGCTTGAAGAGGGAGGTTCTAGCTTATATATATGTGGTCTTCGTCATTTGATCTAGATTCAAAACTACGATACATTGCTTTAAAAGGCAAATCTATTTTTTTTCATTGTTGTTGATCTTCAATAATATGATTTTTTTTAAAAATGTCTTCAGTTTTAAAAAATTTCTTTAAGTAAAACTTAAAAATTATCTTTACCATATTTTTGCCATTTTTATTTGTCTTTTAAACTTCTCTTAAATAAAGAATAATTCATAACATCCATAACAAAATTCTCAAAAACCTTCATAATAACAGAAGTATTAAAGTAGAAAAAATTTCACACTTTTTCTCACCTCACAACTGTCATTGCGACGATAAGCAAAATCCATCTAAAATAGAGACCTTCCGTATATCTATTGAGACATTAATTTATAATTTCTCGGTTCTAAATGAAATGTATTTATATAGGATTGCAGCTCAGAGAATAAAATGTAGAAATGCTTTTCTTAAACCTGTATAGTAAAAAAAATTCGAAAGAGTATAAAAGTTCTGTAAAAAAAAGCATTTATTTTTTTTAAAAAAAAATATTTCTCTTATTCAAGAAACATAATTCTTGTCTAACATACAATTTGTACCTACTAATATCTCTTTTTGATATTTTTAATATACATAAATCTAGACATATGTATGTATATCTCATGTTTCTATTTTTTTATTTTTTTAAATAGAAAAGGTATCAATATAATAAAAGAAATCATAAGACCGTAAAGCACACACACACATTTCAACCGTCTCCCTTCACGCCCAGCTCCTGAAGAAGCAGCGAAAACCCCCTTCCAAACCACGGCTGCCGCCTTCTCCAATTCTTGACACTTGAAAGATTAATTCTTAATCAGGTGTATTAAATCGAAGTCCGATGTTAAACACAGTCCACATCCGAACAACGGCGGACTGAAAGTGAAAGCGAGCAGAACCCTCCCTTCCCCAAAGGAGAAAGTCTAACAAAATAGATCAAAAGCCGCCGACGGTTCAAATAAAAGCCATTAGCGGCCCTAAAGTACTCAGGCGCGATTCGACAAACAAGCATCAACAAAACGGGAGGGGGTGTCGGGTAATCGAAAGTGCATTAATTCCGGACTTTCATTCCCTCCTCTGCCTCCCACCTTCCACTGGAGGAGGCTGGAAAAGGATGGAGGAGAAGCCTTGTCACCCTTCTATTAATAATGTTCCTTGGTTGAAGATACCGGGATGGCAGGGAGGGGATTGGTGGCAAAATGGAGTAAGTCAGTGCTATGTAGAAATGAATATGGAAAAATATATGAGGTATTGAAATTTGACTATGTGATGATGATGAAAATAATGAAATTATAGATCCTCCTTCAATTTCTTAAGCATGTTTTCGTTAGGGGATGAAGGTTAAAGTTTGAATTTCTATTCGTTATTATATTTTTAATAATTTAATTTTTGTTGTCCATGTATAGCTACCAAATAATCGAAGATTCAGAAAAATTTTTATTGGTTAAGCCAAACATCTTTTAAAAATGCGCAAAAGGTTATTAATAAGATTTATAATTTTAATAAATATGTTCAAAACGCGCGGGAAGGACATTTGGTGGAACTACTTTAATACTTTAAGCCCCCCGACGTATATATGCGTCTTGCTCAACCAGTGTGTTGTGTGTGAATACTCCGGACGTATATATCCGTCCTTACAAAGTACGATTATTTTTCTTTGCGCTGCTAACAATAGAACTATTCCGAAGGCTTTGGAATGCAATAAAATGCAAGGGATTCACTATTTCAGAGAAAAATTTTCTTATTTGTGCCTTTCTTTTCACACCAATACATCGCATATACACGTCTATGTGAAAAATTGGTGACACTGGAGAGCCAAATCGCGTTACTTTTAATCGACAGTTAAGAAGTTAGACAGTGGCGTACACAGGCTTCTCTTATGTGGGGGAGAGAGGATATATTCTAAAAAACACTTAGCCTAAGGCACCGAGAGGTAATCTCTATAGTAAAAATTCAAGATCTGTTTGTCTAGGGGGATGACGTTGAATCCTTCCCTTGTGTATGCCACTGACTCTAAGCATCTAGTTCCTGTTATAAAATGCTTTAAAATCCAATCGTCAGACGCTCATTATCATTGGTCTTAAATAGAGCCAAGATTCAAATTTATGACTCTTTGCAAGGTAATTCCTTCTTTAAAATGAAGGAATGAGAAACGATGTCGTATTAACCTTCGAGTAAAGTATTATAGTATCAGACTTCCTCATTATCTAAATTAGGCTAATTAAGATATCAAGCCGACATGTAAGGAGAGAATGATACCCCAATCTTGGAATTTAATATGATGCGCGAAAGTGGGGCTGAATGTTACGAAACTGAATTATAGTTAGTAATAGTGAAATCTTGGAAACTTTTTAATTGTAGATTATAGAAGATTATTTGTATCACAAATGTGCAAAAGTTCTATTTTCTTTTGGAAATGTATCTTCTTGTTGAACTTACATCGCACGTGATATTATGTTGAACATATTCTCGCTGGCCAAATCATTGTGTGAAGGTCAGCACATAAACAAATTGTATTTATGATAGTATACCATTTGTAGAAACAATTGAAAGGGTGTAACATAACGATAAAGAGCGTGTGAGATATTGTTTGTCGCTGGAGTTTAACTACAGCCGTAGCACACCTCAGTATATGCTGTATAAGAAAAAGATTTAATCGAAGATAACACTTTTGGAGTTTTAGAGAAGGAAACAGATATTGTCAAGATCCGACAAGGTATTAATATTCCTAATTGGAGAAGACACTCCTGCTAAACTATTAAAAAACAGTCCGAATCTAATCATATTAAAAATATATATCCGAAACCTTCAACTTTCATAAGACAACAATTGTAAGACAGCAGAGAGAATTGAAATTTTACAGAAAATTCATTGAGTTCTTAAATATTCTATTCTCTTAACGATTTTACGAAAAACGAGCTCTCTTAAAAACTTAAAAGCTCTCTTAAAACTCTTAACGAGCCGTTTGTGTTAACTTTTGAAAACGAAAGTAGCCTTTCTAAAATAAATAAAGTCTATAAAACAGAATGAAACCATACAAAATAACAAAGTGAAAAAAAATGACAAAATAACAAAGTGAAAAAAAATGAATCTCACAATTGAACTGTTTAGAAAAAAATCAAAAGCAGATCAATTCAGAATAAATTAAATAAGCATATACAAAAGGAGTATTATTTGTGATAGTGACGCGAGAAGTTAATTCACGTATCCAGAGTTAAAATTTTGCAAAGAAATTGTAGGGAATCAATACACAATATTTGAATCATTGAAAAGTACTGCGCATGCGCTCGTGTGATATAAGTCGAAAACATAAAAATATCTAAAACCCCAGATAAAACCTTTCAAGAAAATGCTTTGATTATCGAAAATATAATACCAAAGTCATATTAATTTCAGGTGTGGTGTAAGGCTTTTAAATATTTAAGACTTCTTTTAGTGCTTTATAATCAAATCCATTTACAAAATATTCAGCAGAAAGCACTGAAAGGCTCTAACCCTTGAAAAATCCTTTACCTTAATTTATTCAGTTTTATAAAACTGTGGTAATGTCCAATTACATTGAATTTTATTATACGCTAAGTTAATACTGATGTGTGACTACATGAAATGATTGGAGCAATTAGAAAATGTAAAAAAATTATATGTATATATTTTGCTTCTAAAAGCATCATTGGATGAATTTAAGCAAAAGAAAGAAGTTTTGAGATTTTATTGAGAAAGAGTTGTTATATTGTTAAATAATAATAACAAATGAGGAATTTTTTCATAATAATATAATTCTGAGGAAATACGTAAATTGACTGTTATATCATCGGATCATCTTTCGAATGACTTAAAAACATGTATTGGAAATACATAAAAATGCAATAAAGAATAAAACTATTAGTAAATTTAAAAAATCATAAAGGCTTTTTTATTAGCTTTGTGGATGCTATATTATAATTAATAAAATATCTTAAAAAATCAAAAAAAAATTTCAAATGTTTTTTTGATTTTTTAATTTAATTTGAGAATATATGTCTGCTATTTAAAACTCTAATTTTGGTGTATGTTCTTTTTTATGCACCAAAAACAATAAATCTGAGCATAATTAACAAATTAATAATCCTGAGAAAAATGTTAATCAATATCTCAAGCAAGATGTTTATATAGTTCAACTAATAATATAATATCACCATCAAATTAGAAATAGTATGTATAGATAAATATATATGATTATAGAATAGAATAAAAAAAAATTTGCTTACTTTGTTCTTCATAAAATGTTTAAATACTTATTTAGAAAAAACCAGTCATTTGAATGCTTAATTTAATAAAACGCGAAGATTATACAGCGTGAGAAATATGAATTGAATGTAATAAAGTTTTATACATTTTGTACTTTTAAAACGAAACTTTTTTCACGCATGTCTCAATCATTTTTTAACTATATGAATATTTTTGTAATGCAATATTCGCATTGTTTTTAATATTGCATGTATAAGACAATTTAGTAGTTTATTGTATATTCACAGATAGATAAAAATATTCTATAATTACGAAAACTTTTTAATCTTAACTTAAAAATATAAAAAGGGTTTATAAGGTGTGAATATTTTCATAGTGTGTGTTTATTAAAACCATATAAATGCATTGTAAAATACATATATTCCTTACAGATGTAATAAATTTTTATAAGAAAATAAAATGAGGATGAAGGTTTTTTTTATAATAAAAGCAAAGTTTTTACAGTTTCATGTATTCTACATTAAATTTGACTTGTATCCTAATTTTTAAGTACTTAAAATGTGTTTAGCATTTACTTATAAATTAAAAAAATAGCTAAATTAAATTAAAAAGCGGTGTTTGATAAATTTCTAGTCCATACATATATATACTTAAAAACTTATTTATGGGGTAAAAAAAATAATAATAAATGCATTAGGAAGATAATTAGATAACTCTATTTACTTGAAAAATGAAAATAACAATTAATCCCTTCAATAAAAAAACTCTCTAAATAAAATCAGCATCTTCCTAAAGAAATAACATAATTAAATAAAATAAGTGTGTCAAAAATTCATTCAAACCAATTAAGAATCGAATTTTTACAAGCCCAAATCAACAAAAACGATCATAATCAACACAGTTCTCAATTATCCTAACTGCAAGATATTAGATTCATAAAAACACAATCCAGAAGATATTCTGACATATTTCCTTCCTGGCGAAGAATATGTAGTGAAATCAAAGATGTTAAGAGGTAAAAGCATATGATAGGCTCCCCAGAGAACTGAAAAGAGCTTATCGAAGCAAAGGGGTGGAAATATCCCTCGAAGCGACTTTTAGGGAAGAGTGCACCTTCTTCGCGAAAACGCAGAGTAGATGCACTTCGTTGCAGCAATAAGTCTTGAGGGATATTATGTATTAAATATAATGCATTTATGGAGTAACAATAAATTTATGCTTGCTAATGCAATTGCTTCAACAAGGGATTAGTTTTAAGACTGTTAATTTAATCGTTGAAGTTGATAGAGATTGAATTTAATAGGCACTGTGTTAATAACAGCAGTTTTGTGTTTTAGACCGTTTTCTTTTGGAAAATATCACATGAAGATTTCGAAACCTTTGTAATGAATTTGTTTTAGAAGATATTACAAAACCATATTTAATAAAAAAAACCGTAGAAAGATTTATTATTTTATATAAATTAATGTTTTATTTTGCTTTAGGTGGTAAAATAATATTTGTTTGTACATATTTTTAAATATTTGATGAAATAATTTATTTTCACCAACATAACAGTATTTGTTAGTTGTGCATAGAAGTATGTATAAAAAGGTTTCATTCGTTTTATAATTACTTTAATAAATCTAAAGCCAATTTCCGTTTAAGTATCAAAAATAAGTGTTATACATCTAAAGTCGATAATTAAATAAAAAAGTTAGCGTTTTCAATACATGAATTTTAAGGCTATCTTTGCTAAATGTACTTCAGCCTGAGCTTAACTCGAAACACGTTTTCAGACAGAAAAACGTCGCAATTTTCATGAAAGTTTGCAACAATATAATTCATACATTTGTTTATGATATAGCGTTTTTAAAATTTTAAAATAATCTATAATTATTATTTTTTTTTTATTTTGACATGCTGATGATGATAGGTGATGGTGTTAGTAGAATCCATCTTTCATAGCGTGTGCTGTTGTATTGTAGATTTGGACCTCAATTCAGTATTACCTCAAGGTCAACTCTCTGTTTTTTTAAATTTTCCCTTCATAAATAAAGAATATATATATATATATATATATATATATATATATATATATATATATATATTTCTTTTTTTTTCTTGTTATTATCTCGAATCCAAAAAATGAAAAACATTCATTTATGAATGACAGAGAGTAAAATTTTCCAAATATGAACACATTAAAATTTCGAGACTTCTTTAAATCTATTATGTAATAAGCTATTTACTTTCTATGTAACAAACTGTCGAAACTGGGACTCTTATAAACAGTAGCTCTTTGATTTTTAAGACGCGGTTTTATGCCCTCAGACTATTACAGGCAACTAGGATTCTTCAAACTAGATAGCATTAAATAAACAAGCATTTCAAAACTCAAATCCTATATTTTTATCTATACAGTCAAGCCACCATCAAGCCAGCCGGGAAAAAAACTCTATTGAAAATTTTATGTTGGAAAAACTATTTATCGACTCTATTTTTCCGTTTGGCATAAAAGAATTTGTTATAACTCTTTAGAAGTTATAATTTTTTACGTGATTTTTAAATCCTGTCGTCTGGTGAACGGAAAAAAGAACACCAACGATTTAGAAGGCATCGTTCATTTTCTGATTGGGATCCAAAACTCCATCAATCATATCGCTTTCTTTTCTCTGTTGTGTAGATAGATAGATCACTTACAAAACGAAACCTCCGTCTACCAAAATTGAACGGCGTGAGAAAAAGATTCGGGAAAGAAGCTTCCTTTAAAAGGATTTGCAAAAGGGGAAAAAAAGAAACACAGGAAAGCTACAAAAAACTATTGCCTTTCAAAACAGCGACCCCGAATTGAAATATAATCACTTTCCTGGAAACCTACTCGAATAAATCCAACAGGATTTCACAGCGTAGATATATTTTACTTCCCTTAGGCCTACAAATAATACTAAAACGAAAAAAAAATTATAAAATGTGAATTTTCCAGTGCCGTGTTAGGGAAACATTTATCATTTGATAGGCAATAGTTCCAGCATAAAGAAGTGACCCATGGTATCTATGCTGAGATCTATGGGTACTAGAGTGATGACACTGAAAGGTCCAAAAACGGTGAGGTCCATTATTCTAGGTACATCCCCTCTCTACTATTGGGGAAGTTACTTGTAACCTTATCAGAAACCTAATCTATTGAAAGGCCATTTGTTGTCGGCACCTTGTAGTTGGTAGGAGGGTGGCCTGCCTTTTGTGCTTGGGGTTAAGTATTGTTGGAAATGAGTACCAGGGTGCTGCAGATCAGGCATAGCGCAGCCCATAAAGAATGGCATATCACTTCGCTGTTTGATAGCAGCTGTGTGTGTGTTTTTTTCTTTCAAAAAGGCACTTGGCGATTTATTTCGGCATTTCGTGTTAAAATAAATGTGCGAGTAAGTATATTTTATAGACTGGAGCCTGTTTGTATTTGTAAGAGTTTCTATTGGAGAGTTTGTGTGTGTGTCGTATATATTGTTGATATTTTTTGAATATATATATATATTATATATATATATATATATATATATATATATATATATATATATATATATATATATATATATATAATAATGCCAGCTTCATATCATGCTGTTTTTTAAGTACTAGGGAAGATCTTACTTTAAATACTTTGTTGTACGAATATTGCTAGAGTATCATAAAAATACATTCGTTCTAGAAGTCGATCAATAAAAGTCAACATCTAAACAATAAGTTCTGTAAAGTCATATTATCAAAAACTCTTTTAAGGATGACGAAAGGAATTTCAAGGAAGTTTATATAAACACTTTTTTTAAAAAAATACTTTATTTCAACTGATTTAAATATCTATCATACACACTTATACTTAAGGACATATACTCATTATACTTATACTCATTTTCATTGTAATGGTCATGTACTTCAGGGACTCTAAGTGCAATTTTAGAAATACTACCTAGTGTCTGTCCCATGAAATGAAACAAAAAACTATATTTACTTACGACAGCAATTTTAACAATCTGATGCACTGTTATAGCTAGCCCTGAATGGGCCTTACATCAAATTTTTCAGGGGCCCTTCTTTTGGAAAATAAATTGAAAAGGATCCCATTAACAAATCTGAGACAGTATTAAAATATTACACATATTAGGGGCCCCGTATCATTGATACGGCTGATATAAAGGTATCTACGCCCCTGATCTGATATAATATTTAATTTGAACTATCTTTAATTCAGAAATTATGAGAACAAAAATCTATATCTTCTTCCTATTTAAATAAAAAAAATCTTGAATCTTTATCATTTGGATCTCAGAATCTGTTATTAATCCTTGTACATCTAATAGACATATGTATACACATATATAGACACATGTATTACAGCTAAACAACTGAGGTTACTCTTTGGTTACCTTATATTTTTTAGATAAAAATAACTGCATTTAAACTGAAATCTCATTTTCTAGATTTCAGTATCCTGTCTCGCGATGGCTTTGAGGCCTTTTTTTCAATTTAAGGCTGACTTTGATTGATATTTGGAAAGCCCCCTTACAATTAAGACTATACCAATATATATGGAACATCAAGATTTAATATACATTGATCCTTTTTGAGAGGAGGACTAATTTTTCACATGTATAAAATATTTTCCGTACTTCATCTATTTTTCATCCCAAAATCACGAGGTATATCCCCAATAGCCTTCTTTCAGCTTTATAGTGTTACTTTAATATAACTCTTCTACATTCACTCAACCGAGTCACAAAAGAAATTTCCAAATTATTATACTGAACTGAAATACTATTTACATATATTCAATGAGCGCTTAAAAATTTTAAGGAATACTCTAGGGCAGTGTTTCTCAAACTGTGGGGCGCACCCCCTGGGGGGCGCGAGCATATCGAAAATAAAAGGTTAAAAAAATAATTTACTGGAATGAAAAAAACAAAAACAAAATACTTTCTGATATAATAAAAAAATACAGATTTAAATTGATATGATTTATATATATCATCTGGTGAAAAAAGCTCATCAAAAATAAAAGATTCTACTTTGAACGCTCATTAGCTATCATTGATCCTATAACTAAATAAGAAAAATATTTTGTTTGCTTTGCTGTAATCCTACGATGAGAGATTTTTTTATTACGTTTCTCTTAACCCAAAATATTACTTTTGCTGACTTTCGAACTTACTAGTATGGTATGGTTACCTGCATCCCTGTTTTTTAGGGAAGTTGTAAATTATATAATTCTGTTGAGCTTTTTTTTCACAATGTGAAAGAGTTTTATGATTACATGGATAAGCATATTGAGCACTTTGAAGGATTAATTGGCCAAGATTTATTTTTATGAGTATACTGAAACATATAATACAAAAATCGTTAATTCTGTGTGTGTGTGGGAAAACTGTTTATTTGTTACCGCCCTGAAGGAACCCTCTAATAAGACAGTCTTTTAAAAATAATGGTTTTCCTTTTTTTTTGGTGAAAATTTTTTAGAATTTTGGCAACCGATTTCCCCGGCACGACCACTTTTTTTTAAAAAATATTTTTTTGAACTGCTGCTTTTCCCCCAGAAAAGGTGGTTTTAATTGTATTTGTGACTATTATTAAAAAATTTAAATACGAATATAAAAAAAGGGGCATCTGTGATATCTCTAAAAGGAAATTGAAGCTGACAAACAAGGGAAACATTTGGGAAATAATCATATTAATCGGCGAAAGTCAATTTGAGAAAAGCAATAAACATGAAACGAAAGGAAAATTTTTAGCCCCTTAAGAAATTTATAAAAAAAAATAAATAAGTTACCCAAAATCACTTCACCCTGTCAAAAAAAAAGCAAGAAAAAATTCAACAGGATTTGTCGATCATCAAAGGACATTAAAATTACAATAACGTGAACAAAATGTGACAGTTTTGCGCAAATAACTTTCCTGTAATGTTAGCAAAAGTGTCTGTGATTTGTGTCCTTTATTAGGTCACGCACGCATTTGGAACAATTTAGTTCAGTTTTAATGGATATTTTCTCAAATTATGAAAGACAAATAGAAAAAATCCTAGAAATAGGTAACTACATTTTTCTCTTAGTTAAATTATTCACTGAAATTGTGATTTTTATCTTGTATATTGAAAATAATTATAAAAAAAGAATTGGGTGCATCACTCCCAGCGACCATTAACTTAGTATCGAGTGCATACCTGATCCGGGCTTTCTCGCTTAAATATTAAAAAATAACACAATTGTTATTCATTAGAATTTTATATTTTTTTTTTATTTCTTAACATTTATTCTAAATGCTAATTCTGCGAAGGCTTAAAATACAGTTCGTTCAAAACCGTTTATAATACAAGTATTCATTTCAATAAATCATTTTACATTTTTGTATACATTGTCATGCACTTGGTTTTACTCTCCTTGCATTTACAATTAAGCTATTATATCAAGAATAATATATTATCATTTTTTAAAAAAAAATAAACTCGTGCTATGAGTGGGTACTTCAGCCAGTGTAAAAGCAAGTTAATAATTATTAGTGACTTCCATGTGCTTGTCTTGCAGAGCAAAGTTTTTTAAAGGAAGGCTAAAAATTAGAAATTGACACGCTGAGTTATTTTTTGATATTTAGCTCAGATCTATATTGTCTTCAAAGTAGCCATCGCAGAAAATTCGAATTCACAACAAAGATATGATGTTGAAAATGGTTACAGTATACGAAATGCTTTTGTTTTCAGTGCAGAAAATTCAGCATCCACCTCTATCCAGAATTCAAAGAGTGATTTATTCAAAATTGCCCCTTTAATTTCATCACTGGATGTGAAATCTATGAAGATATCTTTTCGGCAGTTGAGAGCCCTTCTGAAGTATTTTGAAATGGATCTAACCCATTCGTAACTTGCTATCAATTTGCCCTCGTCTGTGTACTTGTTGATGCTTTATTATCGTCGAATGCTCGCTGCGATTTAAAACTATATCCACGATTTTGTTTTAATCCACTTCCGTAAATACTTAATACCGTGAATTACAATTAACGCGTGAATTATGAAATGTACATTCAAGAGGGATTCGGTAGCTAATCGATTCGGCCAAGACTGACTAAAATTGTACGAGGTACAGCATTTTTACATATTTTGTGGAGACGTCTGTTAGGTTGCCTAGACTCACATGAACGTTAGCGAGAATGCCAGATGTAATGGATATGATAAAGAGCAACATAGATTAGGCTATTTTTAATGACATTTGTACTTTTAAATGGATCTTGAAGGAAATAAATCTTTAATTAAATATTATTTCTCAATCTGTTTCAATTTAAAATTAGAGAAAGAAAAAGTAACATAATTAACCTATTACTTAAAAGTAATTTACTTAAAAATATATTACTTAAGAGTAACATATATAAAAATTTAATACTTATCTTATTAATACTGAATTAAGAAAAAGTTTAATAAGTATTAGCGACTTCCATGGGTTTTTGTCTTGCAGAGCAAAGTTTTCGAATTTTTTTAGAAATTGACCTCTGATTTCTTTTTCTATATTTAGCTGATATCTATATTTTGTCTTCTGAGCAGCCACGCATTTGAAATATGTTCCAATTTAAAAATTATAGAGAAAGGAAAAATAACATAATAATTATCCTATTACTTAATTTTTTTTTTTTGCTTAAAAGTAACATATACAAAATTTAATACTTATGTTATTAATTTGTACGGTTTATAATTAAGATCTGTATTGTAGCTTTAGCGTCATAGTGCATTTTTATTGCATTCAGTAATTTATTAATGTATAAGGGGCGCAATAAAAATTGTATTGAAAAAGGGGCGCAGTATTGAAAGTTTGAGAAGCACTGCTCTAGGGCAATGATTCCCAAAGTGGTCTATACAGACCCCCAGGGGTCTATGACGACCTGCAAAGAGGTCCACGTCAGCGAAAAAATAATTTAGGGGTCCATGAGGTGTAAATGGGGGTCTGTGATGATGGCTCTCATTAAACCAAATCATGATTTTAGTTTTAAAAGAAAATTTAGTCACGTGGAAACCAGATTTTATCTATTTAATAGATTTATTTACTAATTTTAATAAGGTTAATATGTAGTTACAAGGTGACAGCATAAATTTTATTAAAAACAAAGACTATGTCCGCATTTTTGGCTTTAAAAAAAAAGACATACCCGTTCATTTATCACGAATTATGGAATATCGTAAGAAAATGCTTAATTACTTTTTCAGCGTGGTTTCCAATCTCCAAATTAAAATATAAAGGGGGAAAATAAGTTCTGGACACTACTAACCGAGGAGATTTAGGGTTAAATCTGACACAGTTGATTCCAAATGTTGAAAAATTGTTATTGAAGCACCAGATTTATTTCTTTCTTTAAAAGAATTTGTTTGTTGATCATTTATTTTATGCATTAATTAAATTTTAATTTAATTAACATGTTTTTCATAAGTTTTAAGCACAGTTTAATTCAGTTAGAAATTTAAATCGTTTAAAGTAAGTAGATCTATACCAGCTGTCAAAAAGACATTTTAACTGGTAAATTTGCAAAAATTCAATATTAGGCAAGCAGGCGTCTAACCCAAATCGAAAAACATGGCAAGGGGTCTATGAGACAAAAAAGTTTGGGAACCTCTGCTCTAGGGCAAACGAAGACGTTCAAATTCTTATTCACACATCTAATTTTATACATTATTTTTCTATCTAAACCGTATTCTTAATTCGAGTTTTGCTCTTTAACTGCTGGAAACACAGCTATAACATGCAGAAAAATACCTAAAAGCTTAAAAGCAATGAAAAATCAAATCCTCCACGTATAGGTCAAAATGTTCAAAACGTCAAATCAACAAAGCAGCTTTTTGAATATTTGAAAGAGTAATTTCTTGCCTGTTGTTTAACATAAAAATTCACATACTCTCTTTCCTTTGGCGACGGTCAGGTTAGGTGTTTTTCACAAATTATGGAAATTCTTCCTCACAGTGCCACAATCAGATGGTCCATCTTCATTCTAGCAACCCTGTCGTAGAGGCGCTAATACAGGGCCCTTCGTAGAGAAGGGTGTCGCTTATCTAACAATTCCCCATTCGACCTTTTGTTAGATGATCGGGATAAGGGGATAAACGGCACGTGTGTGTATCTCTGCCCTTCGGCTCTCTCGAATAGAATTAGCCAGATTCCCTATGACGAGAAATGAAAACACACGTGATAGTTTTTAAAAATTCTATGACACTTCTATCATTATAAGTTAAAGGCAACTGTAGGAAGTGATTACGACGTGAGAGAATAACGTATTTTAAAATTAAGTCTGTTTTCTTAAAGTTTTCTTTGAACTCTTCATTGCGCATGTAGGCAACATGTATTATTCATAAATTAAATGAATTATTCATAATAACGTATATTTTTCCTAAATAAAGAATTTATAGTTTGGAATAAGAGAGTATTCATTTTTGGATTAAATATTCTAACTTGACCAAATATCATAAAAATATTTGTTTAAGTTTTAGAATATTAAAAATATTTTTCATACCTTTCACAATACAGTAATGTTTTTTTTCTTCTATGATTTGTTCAGCTAAGACATTATTTTACTTTTTAAAAATCTTTTCATAACAATTAAATTCATGTGTCATAAGATAAAAAGGTTCGGCCTTTAAAGAAAAATTGAGGATATATACATACGTTTAAGGCATTAATCAATCATTTTTATTGTTGTATGATAATTTAAAATGTTTTGTATGAAACACTGCCTTATTTTTAATCAATCACAACAATTCGTTATGCAGTTTATGTACATACATATTCTTCTCATTTCAAATACGTGTATTAGGCAGTTTAATACCGAAAAACAATATTTTCTAATTATGAAACAATATGCCCTTTTCTCTTTTTTGCTCATATGTAAAAAAAAGTTATATTATTATAATTATCTCAATTGCTTTAAAATACATTAATATATCATTTTGCCAAAATTTAAATCATAATTTTTACTTCAAATTATTTTGGGGAAAAAAATTTCGTTTGTTATTTTTTTAAAATTTGCAGAGTATTTTACGCTATCCTGCATTCTATATATGTGCAACATTCGTAAAAATTTTAAAATCTACGTTAGAATGCCCACAAGGAGTCTCCTCTTTTTCAAACCTCCTCTTCTCAATTATAAAAAATTAGATTTTGCTTAAAAAAGATAGTTACAATTTTCGTACAAAAAATTCACTTTATTTGGAAAATACTCTCCTTTTGAAGCAATTCACTTGCTGAATCTTTTCCCCGCTGCTTGAAGTATCTCTGGAAATGTACAAACTTGACGTTATTAAGTATATATACACTGCCGGCCACCGTAAATGCAACACCAAGGAAGACAAGAAATAGCACAATAAAATTTATTTTGTATATAACATGTTGACCAAGTATCAAATGATTAAATTTATAGACTTCTGTGAAGTGTGATTTCTGCCAGAATCAGTAGCCAGAGTAGCCTCCATTGTTGGAAATCACCGCTGCCACACGCCTCGGCATTGATTCAAAGAGATTTTGGATGTGTTCTTGGGGTACAGCAGACCAAGCAGCTTCCACACGTTGCCAAAGTTGATCTGGTGTGGCAGCTGGGGGTGTAATCTGGGTCAATCGTTGAGCAACCATGGACCACATGTTTTCTATCGGCGAAAGATCCGGAGAGCGAGCCGGCCAGAGAAACAATTCAATCTGGTGATTGACGAAGAACCTTTGGACAATGCGTGCCACGTGTGGTCGTGCATTTTCCTGTTGAAATATGTCCGTGGCCAAGCCCTGAAGGTAAGGAAGGACAACTGGCTCCAACACCTCGGAGATGTTGCGCTGGCTGTTTAAAGTACTGGCAATGCGTACTAGAGGAGTGTGCGAGAGTGATATACAATACCACCCCATACCATAATACCCGGTGCAGGACCAGTTTGGTGGAGCATAAAGCAGCTGCTCAGCATCCTCTCTCCACGGTGTCTCCAGACTCGAATCTGACCATCGTGGTGTTGCAGACAGATGAGTGACTCGGCAGTAAAGACAACTTCATTCCATTCTGCCGCCCACATCCTTCTTTCATCGCACCATTGGCGGTGGAGACGTCTGTGGTTCTAAGTCAAGGGTAGACCAAGCAATGGACGTCTTGCGGACAGACCACTCTGCTGTAAACGGCGTCGAATGGTACGCGCAGACACTGAATGATGCGTTACAGACTCAATGTGCTGTACTATGGCTCGTGATGTGACTGAGCGATCCGTCACTTCACGCACAATGCCTGCCCTCACGTGAAGTGGTGAACTGAGGTGATGTGATCGACCACGTCGGTCGTCGTAAACCCACCTGCATCCGAGATCACATATCCGCATTACAGTTGTTTGGTTTCGTCCAACACGACTACCGATTTCCTGAAAGATAATCCACACTCGGTAGGCCACTATCCTTCCTTGTCGAACTCGGATACTTGATCAAAAATGATCGCTGTTTTCACGAATATAACTGGTCGTTTTGAAAAACCTCAAGAAAACACAATTGCCGAACTTGAAATCGTCGAAATCTCCAAGCCTTAAATAGCGCTTTGAGGTGGCGCCAAAGGCGCGCGTGATGTGTGTCTGCGCTGAAATTCTAATCATTTGCATATCTTATCTCCGCTAATGCATGTTGTAAATTTCATGTTATTTGCATGCTTCCTTCAGGGTGTCGCATTTATGGTGGCCAGCAGTGTATATAGGGTGCATCACAATGCAGGGGTTACAAACTTTCAGAACAGATAGAGTAACTATCAGAACTCAAGAAGATTTTTTTTTCTCACGTTTTAAAGCATTCAGTTGAACTGAAATTCTATATACACGATTGTTTTGGATGACAATACGATAGTTTAATGATAATTAATAAAAATTAATTACCACTTAATTTTGTGATTCTATCATATGTATATACATATTTATATTAATTGTAATTATTCAATAAAAAGTAGCTAAAATAAAATTTTTCTTTGTTGATCTAAATAGGAATTGACTTAAAAAGTGTTTTTTTATATTACTTGTTTGCTATACTAAGAATAATAAACAGGCCTTCCCTCTTTTTTTCTGTTTTTTTGCGTTTTGTTCCCGGAAAATTTCCATCATTTTTCCTAAGTTTTTTTGGGGGTTTACTCTGGGTCCAAAAAATTTTAACATCTGACATCATCCTTTTCTGCCAAAGGCCCCTAGGGTCGGACACCCCCCCCCTTTTTTTTTCCGATTGATTACTTTAATAATAGAAAATTTTTAATTTTAAGTATTTTATTAAAAATTAATTTTTTAATCAATGTTAATTTTTTTTCTAATTGTTTTTTTACTGTTATTTTGTTCCCAAAATTGACAAATCCAAAGGAGCATGATCAAGAATGGTGGACTTTACCTGGCCCCCCTTAAAAAATTCTGTTGGCTTTTGTCCCTGTATAGATTCTAAAAACTATTGTCGCCTCATCTGAGGTAGTAAATCTTTCTGCTGGAATTGTCTTTTTACCCGGGAAGGTTTTTTCCCCGGAATGTAATTTCCTGCGACATTCTTAACCTTTCAAAAAGTTTCTCACCTTTTACCCCTTACAAAATCTAGAAAATTTTTTTCCCGGGAAAAAAACCCAGTTTCTACACCAGTGGTCTTCATACTTTGTCAATCCGTGGGGCCCTCAAAAATAAAGGTTTTTGGGGGTACCCCAAAAAAACCTTTAGAAGCATATTTTTTTAAAATATTAAAAGAAATAAAAGGTTTTTAAAGCTTTTTAAAAAAAATTTAAGAAAAATACTGCATTTTTTGCTAAAAAAATCTAACGTAGTATCATTTGTATTACATTTAGTACAACTGGAATATAGGTTTGCTTTTTTTTTTTTTTTTATCCAAACTGTCGAAGACTATGTCTATTGAAGCTATCTGCTGTGCCATTTCATATTCTGCCTATAATTTATTTTTATATTTTGTTGCCACATATATTGAAAAAATTTTTACTTAAATGCATTGTTCAGATGGGCATTAAAATATACGTAATTGTGTGAAACTTCTGCGCATTCTGCAAATTTGCAGCCTAAAGTTATTCCTGCTTAAATTTAGATTTTTTAAATCAATTTATTGTTGTTTATATGTTTTTGATTGTTTTTCCTCATTAAAAAACCTTTATTTATCCATTTCCCGTGTTTTTTCTTTTTGGGAAATAATATTTTACAGGTGTCAAGCGGATTTTTTTTCTTTCTTTTTCTTTTTTGAAAATATTTTCTGATAATTCAGTTGTTTTGGTTACAAATGGAAAAAAACTTTATTGTATAATTGTTAACACTGGCGTCTAAATGCAATTCCTTCTATATCATTCCACTTTTATAAAATATTACACCTGCGAGTATAAAATTACTTTACGGAACTCAAGATCATTAACGGCAGAATATTCCCAATCTAGATAGTACACATAAAGAAAAAAAAATTTTAAACCATTTTATTATAAAAAACTGCAGGAAATTCAAAAAAAAAAAACCCCCCAGAAATTTATTTTTCCCTCCCCACCGGGGGAAACACGTTGGGAAAAATAAAGCTTTTATTCTTTGGTCCCTCAAACTCCATAGAGAATGTAAATTTATTTTGCATATATAGTTTAATTTTCTATTAGAATTTTTATTTTGATTCCTGGACCACTACCCCAACACCTCACACCCCCTTTCCAATGAAAAGTTTCAAATCTTGCACAAAAAGCATTAGTCCCCAAAATTGACAGAAAAACCCACTATTGTTCATGACCGGATCCCCCCGGCTCTGCAAAGTTGGAGAAAATTTTGAAGATATCCTTTTCTACAGTGTAGCAAAATCGAAACGAAATTTTGTATAACTTTTCAAGTGCCGTTGATGTATCAAAAAATGTAGTTTATTCCAAAAACAAATCACATTTATACTTTCGCGCAATGAATTATTGGGCAGGAATAAAATGTTTCTACTTGTTTCCTTTAGTGATTCTATTTCTTCTTTTATTCGTTCGAATTCCAGCCCTCTTTCCGTCTTAACACCCCAAGTTTCATCCGAAAACTTCCCAAAGACGACCCTTCTCAGCACGCACAGGAAGAACAAACGAACTGTCCTGCGTTCGTGCAAATTCGTGTCTGCACGCATGGCGCTTCTTAACCGCTTTTTATAGTTTTCACAAAACTCAATCTTTAAAACTCTTCTCTGGGTCTTTATTTTTACTTGAAAAGCTCGCTTTTCTCACGCAAATTTTTAATGGCCAGGTTCTCCCCTTTCCCTTTTTTCTTAATTTGTCCTCCGTTATACATATTAACGTGCCAAATTAACGCAGACTCTGAAACAGAAAAGTTTGACGAAAAGACCCAACGAATGAAACAGTTTAAATGAT
Organism: Trichonephila inaurata madagascariensis; assembly: GCA_019973955.1. NCBI lineage: Eukaryota > Metazoa > Arthropoda > Arachnida > Araneae > Nephilidae > Trichonephila > Trichonephila inaurata. Next base: position 312,463 of record BMAV01007523.1, read on the forward strand.
GCTTTCTTTTTGAAGTACTCATCTGTAAACAGTTTTTATTTGTAATAGTCTAATTATGTATTCAAAAAGGTTACTTATTTCTTCTGAATTTTACAGCCATAGGAATAATTTGATAGAATAATTTCCAGCTTATAATGCAATCCATTAGATTTTCATTTTAACCTCAAAAACGGCATATATAGCTAAACATACAGTTACAAACAATTATTGCCATACAGAATTTTTTCATCTGCTGGTGTATAATTTTTATTAAGAGAATATATACACAACACATAAAGAATTTATAAAAATCGGGAATTACTTTTAGTACATTGTATTGTAATAATTAATGATGAGCGAAGTACAAAAATTAAGAAATGACATCATCCAAGCAATGACTGACCAACACTCGCGATGGTTACTTGGCTTAACAGCAATGAAATCCAGAAAATAAAAGGCCTTACCACATTATTTGTTTTGGAATAGTTGCAATTATAAAACTCAGAGAGAACACATACAATTATTCAACAATTCCTCGTAGAATTATAAAAAAGGCAATGCAAAGTGCACTTTTTATTTATTTATTATTTTTATTTATTTATTTATTTTTTGTGAATTTCGAGAGTTCTTTTTACGCATAAAACAAACCAATATAAACAGAGATAAAATTTAATTAAATGTAGAGATTTTATTTATATTGTTAATATAAAATGTTATAGTAAGATTTCTTTAAAGAGCGCATTTTTAATAGGGGCAACAAGTGCTATTTTTCTCATTTAAAATACTTCTAATTTTTTTTCAATTCCTACTATTAGCTCACACTATCCATATATTTATTTATTTGTCTTCGTGGAATTTACAATCGTTAATAAAATACATTTTAAGGCAGTGAATTGAGCTGAAATTTTATATAAAAGATTATTTTTATCAATAAAATCTTTAATTTTTAATTAATAAAAAATTGATTAAAATTAATTATTTAAAGAATCAAATCACCAGTTGGGACATTTTGACCCTTTTTTTTTCTTATGTCAAAACTTTTTAAAAGGTTTTTTCACGTTTTAAAGCATTCAGTTGAACTGAAATTTTTTGAAAACGATTGTTTTGGATGACAATACGATACTTTAATGATAATTAATAAAAATTAATTACCACTTAATGCTGGATTCTGTCCTATGTATATACATATTTATATTAATTGTAACTATTTAATAAAAAGTAGCTAAAAAATAAAATTTTTCTTTGTTGATCTAAGTAGGAGAGAATTGACTTAAAAATTTTTTTTATATTACTTGTTTAAAAGAGATACACGAGAGGAGTCCGTGTATTCCCATTTATAACTATTGCATCTATTTGTTACTGTGGTTAGTCTCATGGGCAAGTCATTCAAGTCCATTTGTATCGTGAAACTGTCGTTAATCTGCGTGGCTTTTAAGTTTTTGCGTTTGCTTGGTATAGAAGTTTGGAAGTTGGAGGCATTTGAGATTTTTGTTACTTGACTCAAAATTACGAAGTCGGATGCTAATAGCCCTCGTATTGCTCTGAGTGAGTCAATATTAATGTCGCCTTACTCAGCTACTCGAGGGCTATTGACGACGAACCATGGTCAAATGACGAGGACTGAGCTGCCTCCTCCTCTTTTAACTTCCACACCACACCAATGGGAGGACGATTGAGCCCCAACAGATCTGTGCTTCAGCCCCTCTACACGGCAAGTCTTCAGCGGCACAAAGCTCAAACTCATGACGCTCCAGCCAGAAATCCATGACCTTGAGCACTAGGCTACCATGGTCTCTTGTGTTGCTTTGAAGTGCGACAATAATTAACCAACACTTATTTTAATCTTTTACCGTATAATCTTTTTCAACGTAAAATAGAAAAATGATAAAAGTAATTGAAAATAATTTCTAATCTTTCATTAAAGTTCATTTTTTCCCATTATGCTATAGATATTTACTTCATTTTATACGCCATTTTAAGATATTAATTGAAAAATTAATTATAAAGTCTACATAACAAAACCATATAAATTGATTAGTAACATAGTACGTTGAAGTTGCATTGAGAAGTATAATCGACGAATTTCATGATTTGAAATTCGTTTCTGGCAACCCTCTTTTCAAACTCCTGCACCATGCCAATGTGAAAGCTCTCAGTTTCCACATATTTAAGCGCATCAGCCCCACTAGAGGACGCGGTAGTCTAGTAATCAAGGTAACGGACTCGTGGCTGGCGTGTCATGAGTTCAAGCCCAGTGCCACTGAAGACCCACGAGTAGGGGAATGATGCACGTTAAATTTATCGAGTGCTCAAGTGAGTGAGAGAATATTAACGTCACACTTTTCAGCTACACGAGGGCTTTCGGCGACGGACCTCGTAATTTTGAACCATGGTCAAGTGACGAGGACGACCCCTGAGCTGGTACCCCCTTCTTTAAATTACCACACCAATGGGATGACGTTTGAGCTCTCGACAGGTTTAACGTACATCACTCCCCTACAAGGCGAGTCTTCAGTGGTACTGGGCTCGAACTCATAACACGGCAGCCACGATCCGATATCTTGACTACTTGGCTACCACGGCCACAATCGAGAGCTCCAACGTCCTCCCGTTGGTGTGGTAGTTAGGGGAGGGAGTATCAGCTCAGGTGTCGTCCTTGTCACTTGACCATGGCTCAAAATTACGAGGTCCGTCGCCAAAAAGCCTTCGTGAAGCTGAACAGTGCTAGGTTAATATGCACTTACTCAACAGCCCCTCTATACGGAAGGTCTTCACTAGCACCAAAATTTGAACCCACGACTCGACGATAATAAAATGAGATCAATTTAATTAAGATTAAACGCGGGGCAAGGAAATTAAACTCTTATAACTCAAACAATAAATAAGCAAGACTGAATTACTGATATAAAACAATCCTGGGCTGAAAATACGCCCATGCTTTTCATTTAAAAGGTTAATTTGAATAACGAAAATTCAAAAATAACACTAAAAGAGGAAACTGTTAAAAAAAATATTACATAAAGAACTAAAAAGATTTTCAATTCATAAAAATTGCTAAAATTTTTTAAAACTATCCGCTGTGTTAATAATATTCCTATATTTTAACATGCGAACGGATGAGGAGAGTGGTATTTCTCTATTTATTTTTTATTAATTTTATCGAAGGAATATACATACCAAAATTTTTCAATGAATTTTAAGAACGATTAAAACCTTTTTAGGGCAATAGGAGAGGTGGTTATTTTCCAAATTAATTTATTCTTGAAAAAAAAAAAAAGTTTTACAAAATTAAACTGAGAATATTTAAACTTCAAAATTCAAGCTAAAAAAAATAATAAGTCTATTGACATATTTATTGTCAATATTTATTGTCATCAAAGATTCTTTTCTGTGTAACCACAGAATTCCATCTTTAATACATAAGAGGGAAAAAACTAAAGGATTTAAATAAAGTTACTGTGGAAAAGCTAAGAATCATCTTACAGCTTAAATCCAAACCAACACCTTGAATCAGGGCACGCAATCCAAATTTCCGGCTGTTGAATTAAAAAGAGTACACCTTAAAAATAAAGTGCGTTTCGCACTCTAATTTCGTAACACAAGAATAAGCGAGTTTTAATGCAAGCACGAATCTGATTAAACGTACGTAACATTGGAATTACTTTTACTTAGTTCCTGGCGAACTCCAGTTAATTTTTCAGTTTTCTTATTTATGAATGGAGTTTGTTCTCAAGATTACCTGTTGAAAAAACAAATGTGAATTCTTATATTCTCTTTCTTTATCTATTATTCAGACTAACTGACAAACGTAATTTGTAGGAGAGGGCAGGAAAGACTAAAAATACAAGATGAGAACGCGTTTTGAAATGTGAAGTTTTAAATGTACTTTTAAAACTACTAAATATTAAAATTATTCTCCCAATACTTTTTGGCTGTAAGCAAAATGGGTGCTGTTATCAAATTCATTAAGGTATCCGACTACGTTCGGAACCGTGATTTTTCAAAAGCGTGTAAATAGATAATATTTATGATATTTAGTGTCACTTAGATTAGAATACATGTATAAAATTGTTTTAAGGACATTATGACAAAAAATTATTTAAATACACTAATGTTTTGGCAAAAAATTAACTTAGAATAACCTTTTCCAAATGTTCTCCTTTTATACTTAACTGTATTAATATTTTGCCTGTATTCCTTTCAAACCTCTGTACAGAGGCTCAACTAGAATTTTGGTAGCAACTTAATTCGATTTTGCATCCATGTTTTTACGAAAACAGAAGAGGAAATTTTAAGAAATGCATGATGTTGTATTTCAAATAGTTTGTAGCTATCTGAAAATAATTTGAATTTTCAAAACTCATTGTTGAGGAAAAGCGCTTTGTACAGGGGTCGGAGCTATATACAGGCAAAATATTGTACAATAGAAGCCTTTTTTCACAAGGAGAACATTTGGAAAAAATTGTCTAAGTTAATTACAAATAACAATATTTAAATAATTTTATCATAAACAATTGTACTACATGTATTCTAAATGACACTAGAAAATATCATAAATATCATTACACCCTTTTACTAAACTCTGTGTTGCGCTACTGGTATCTACTAAAATAGTAATCCTTTGATAAATCCCTTTCTCTCATAATTGTTTAGTTAAAAATTATTAATATTTAAATTAAAATATCAATCATAAAAAGCGGCAAAAAATGCCCATTTACACGTATTATAGTCTGAATGGATACTTACGTATTATATCACCTATCATTTTCGACAAATTGAAAAACGTCGCGAAATTCCACGAAATGCAATTAATAATGGAAAACCATTTCCATGCATGTTCAAGCGCAATAATTTTTAGCGCATGCTCGAAATTAATAACCTTTTTCATAAGTTATACAATTTTTCAGCTTGTTTAAACAAAAATCTTCATGTTACTCGAAAATAATTACATTTTTTTATAATTTGTGAATTCTTCTATATTTTTCTTCCCTTGTTTTTTTCTGAAAAATGATTAAAATTTGGCACCTATTTCTACGGGAACAAACGCTGTGGACTGGACTTGCAAAAAAAGTGATCGAATACCCAAATATTCGAATAAATATGGCGGCATGTTCGAGTCTTAATTCTTCCCAAACAAAAGTCTCTAATACTCGTTAACTCCACCGTGCATCTTAATTCTTCACCATTGATGCAAGGTGTAGAATATAGAGTGTATTTGCGGTTTGCAGATAATACTCTGATGCTGTTTTATTCGTGGTTTCATTACGAGAATAGAACAGTAACTTTCACTTTGTAAGGATTTAAATGCGATGGTAATAAGTGTATGATTAAAGACCCTTTTAATAACAATGGTGTGATGTTATACTTAAAATAGAACTGGACATCCTAGTTATTTCTTGGTGTAGTGTGAAAATTAGAAAAGAGGGAGGCACAAACTTAGGTGTATAGACCTTATTACTTATTCCAGCTCTAAAATTAAAGGATTTATTACCAACATATATAATCTTTTTATACCATCATTATCAACTTTAATTCCAAATATTTTTTAAAAAATATTCTGTTTTGTTCAACAATAAAGTATAAGTGTGCAACAATGTTATTTTAATTATTATTTTTATTGTGAAGATATAAAAAAATAAATATATATTAATTTACAAAAAGGTATGAATATTTACTTTATTTAACATATAGTGTTTACGAGCTTAAAATTTGTTTTATGCGGCTTATATGAAGTACATTGAAAGGTGAACCTCCATGTAACGAAATTTCCATATAACGAACTTTTTTTGGGATTTAGCGATTTCATTATATAGAGATCCGACTGAAAGATGTAAAAATGTTTAATATAAAAATTTTTAAAAAGTAAAGTACTTCATCATTACACTACGTATCAAAAAAGGCTTTTTGAAGAACTCGATTTGAATGCGTACAAATATGTGAAAAGTGTATTAAAACAGACAAAAATCGAAATACCTATGGTTTTACAGAAATGAAAAGAATTTATCAAATATGTTTTGAAATTCTAGACGAGATCTGGTAGAAGCGCGCAGGGAATACGTAATGCCCCCAAAATATGCGGTGAGTGAAGTGAGGCAGAATGAAAAGGAAAATAAATGTATAACCACTACTTAGGTCTTGGAAGAGTTGATCCGCAATGCCGGATCATATAATAGAATAATCCGGCCGTTTTGTGGCCAGATAATTTGAAAGGATAAAGGAATGCGTAGAATCGCATCTTTCATGTTTACTGGTCACACTTTCTCCAAATCGTTGGCAACTTAGCTCTTTTCTTGGCGACTGTTGCATTTTGAGAGTAATTTCCGCAGTTGAAAAAAATGAAACAATTTTTCATTTGGGATTTTTAATACGTTTGTTGTGTACTGATAAATTTTTAAATTGCTTTGCTTAAGGTATCCGACTACATTCGGAACCATGATTTTAAAAAAGTACATAAATGGATAATTTTCATGATATGTAGTGTCACTTAGATTAGAATACATGTATACAATTGTTTTAAGGTTATTATGACAAAAAATTATTTAAATACAATATTTGGCAAGAGCCATTAGCAAAATAACATTTTCTCCAAATGTTCTCCTTTGTAAAAATGCTTCGATTATAATAATTTTGCCTGTATATAAGCTTAGATCTCTGTACAGGGGCTCAACTACGATTTTTGAAAATTCAAATTATTTTCAAGTTACAACCATTTGAAACCAGTATCGGCGTGTTTTCTTAAAATTTCTCCCTTCTGTTTTCGTAAAACATGGATTAACTGACTTCCGAGTTATGCATTTCAAAAATTCTAGTTGAGCCTCTGTAAGAGAGGTCACAGGCTGAACTCTGAACAGAAATAATAATAATAGAAGCATTTTACAAAGAGAATTGGTTATTTTTGCTTAGAAATATTTATTCAACTCAATTTTAAAATATAATATCCTTAAGACAGAATACATGTGATATTTCTAAATGACACTAAATATTATAAATATTATCATTTACGCGCTTTTGCAAAATCACGGTTCCGAACGTAGTCAGATACCTTAAGATTTAAGTTGTTTGATTGAATTGTTAATGTTGATAACCTTCGTAAACCTGAACCGCGATCACATGATAAGAAGCATATCTGAACTAGTAAATCATTCTTCTAACCTCTGCTACTACCTTAGGCTCGTCGTGTAGAGAGCAGCGGTCATAAACATTACCTCACGAACCAGTAAATTCTTAATTTAAATCTCACAGACTACTAATAGGATTTTTTAAGCTTAAATATATTTATAAAAAAATTGTGATCTAAGAACACATAAAATGTACCTAGTTAATAAAGAGAAACTATTAATTGTAACTAAATTATGAAAGCTTTATTAATAAACCATAATAAAATAAACGAAAACTGTAAAACAAAATAATTAAAAAATGGTTTAAATATATCAAACTTTTAGCATTATACATTCCTAGCGTGATGGATGTTCCTGCTTATTTGAAATAAAATTATGGATATTTGGATCCAATGTTGTTACTGCAAGACGGTATTTATTTGAAGCTGAGATCGCTACCTTTTTTAATGGCTGTGACAGATGAAAAGGCCTTTTAACATAAATAAGTTGTGGAGAATTGAATCAGAATTTTCATCACCTGTTCACAAAGAAAAGGGTATTCTCTTTTTATGGAAAGCCACAACTGAGATCTTGATAAGGATGAATGAAATTTAAATTTGAGAGTTTCATCGGACGATAGGTAGATGAGGCTTTCTTTTAGATGCATGCTTAAATTATTATCCTGAATTTTCACTGCAAACTGATCTATTATCCACGTATTACTATGTCTGGTATCTTCATTCTTTGTGTAATAACGAGGCAAAAGATTCTGTAAGTGATTTCAAGTACTTTTTAACTAGGTTTCTACTTGCTGCATCTTAAAGCATAATGTGATGAGTAAATATATTCCACACTTTTCTGGGCACCAGCAAAATTTTCTTGCTGACCACTAGTGGTCCGCAGACCACCACTTTGGCGACCTCTGGTGTAGAGGGTCTGATATGCGTTAAATCCATCTAGACTCAAAGCTCTCAAGTTATGTGGCGTGGAGGTTTAGACAATGGAGATATCACCTCATGTGTCCAGTTTTTGACCATGATTCAAAGTTAAAAGACCTGTCACCAATAGAAAGGCGATTTTAAAGCCCAGTTTAATTCAATGTATTGCAACGATCTTTCGTGAAATCAAGATTTGAATCAACAATTCAAATCGTACATTCATGAAGTTCGAGACTCTAAATTATTGGGTTACCTTGGACATACGATAGCTAGTCAAACTGTAAGTAACAAAAAGTTATTAAAGTTCGAGTTTCTGCTTAAAAAGTAAATAAAATAGACAGTGAAAGAAATGTAATTGTAAGCCTAATTAGTTATAAAAATTTTAAAAAATTTATTCGTAATAAAAAGCATTCACACTTGATAGCGTAAAATAGTTGCTTTTTAAGTCCGCAACTCGAGATCAGATTCCATCAATAATTGTATCATGATTTACGAGTGTTAAACACATAAATGCAAACAAGATGGTGTGAGTAAAATCAAAAAAGTAAAATTAATAAAAATATTGATTAATATTTAACTTCATTTATAGTCTCTTCATATTCAAGACAACCTTCTTTTTCTGTGTTTCAAACAATTCTTTATCCGAGAGTAAATCTTCTATTGCTTTACTAAGGGTTTGAAGCTCTATTTGCTTAGCATCTAAATTTAATAAATATTTGGAGAGCTGTTCTTGATGAGTTTCGCTCTGGCTATCGATTGCTTGCAAGAACTATTTCACTTTATTTACAAACTTTGTAGAAGTAGAATGAACAGCTTTTCTGAATATTTCAGTAAATTAGATACAAAAGCACAAATAAACTTCAGACCATAATAGAAAGGAAGTAAGAAGATTTACTCTCGGATAAGTATTTAAACAGGAAATAGAAAAGGTCTATTAGTGAACCTTGGAGAATTAAGGTATTCTTCGCTTCTTACATAATCAGTTTTTAACTATTAGACTGCTTATAGTTGGCGCAGTCAAATGACTATAGAGTCAAAGAGATGTACGTACTATCAATACACGAACACATACGGGTCTTCAGTGGCACAAGGTTTCAAACCTGCGATTCGACAACGTTGGCAACGTTCGCGATTATAACCATTCGGTTACCTCAGTCCACCTGCTCAACTCGACTAAACAGTTAAGTTGAAGAATTGATTACATATGCGCAGTCCAAGCATCCGACTGTGTGTAACTCCAGAGAGAGTTAAACCAGTGCTTCTCAAACTTTCAATACTACTGAGCCCAACTTTCAATCATAATTTTCATCGCGTCCCTCCCCATACAATAACAATGTATTGAATGCAATAATAATGTACTTTGACGTTAGAGTACGCGATACGATCTTAATTATAAAACCACTCAAATTATCAGGATAAGTATTAAATTTTATATATATTGCTTTCAAGTAATATGTTTTAAATAACGTTATATTTTTTAAGTAATGGATATTTTAAATGAAATTACATATATATATATATATATATATATATATATATATATATATATATATATATATATATATATATATATATATATATATATATATATATATATACTATATATACTTTAAGTAATAAGAAAAGTATTATATTGCTTTTCTAATTTCTAAATTAGAACAGATAACAATTAAAGTGCAACGTGTATTTTTATTATGTCAGAGTGCATTTTGTTTTGCTTTCTTCAAGTAATTTTTTTTTAAATAACTTTTTATTCTCGACTTTTTGATATGCTCGCGGGGGCGCGCCCTACAGTTTGAGAAACGCTGAGTTAAACATAAAATCACCAATATTCTACTGTTAAAAAAGATATTTGGATCAACTAAGGAAAGAAAGATATTTTGTAGTGTGGTGCGGTACAAGACATCTCTGAAAGTATGATTCAGAGTGAAATCATGAATAAATCACTTTTAAAGGTTGACATGTGTCCTAAATGTTTAGTTTATAGATCTTATTAAATGTAGTAGGGTAAGATTCCATATCTCGATCATAGTAATATAGTCTGTTATGTTAAAACCCTACAGGAAGAAAATGTTTAAATAATACAAATAAAAAAAATGTGGTTTTCTGTTAGATTTCTTTGTTTAGGTAACTTTCTTTTTTTATGTATATATATATATATAGAGAGAGAGAGAGAGAGACAAAAACTGTATTTAATGTAAAAATCCACCAAAGAGATTTATTGATGAAGTCAACATCGTGCTTGAGCCTGAGTAATTTAATGATCATATTTAGAGAATTAATGATTGGAAGGATATATATTATATATTTTAATTCCTTTAAGAGCACGATAACCCTACGATTATGGCTACAAAGTTCATCCCCCAATCGAATCGAATCGTAGGTTTAAGTATCCATTCCACTAAAATCTATCTTGTAAAATAATTAAAGGCTATTGAGAACTTCTATTACTTGGCCTGTTTCTTTACACTTTGTCGAGTGGAAATAAAGACACTAACTAATATCCCGACCATCAGCGTAGCTAGTTCTAATTGGGCCCCATATCAAAACTCCTTTGGGGTCATTTTTTAGAAATGAAAGCCCTGTTAGTGGTACTGTAGTTGCATATGTTGGGGCCCCTGTAGCTTGGGGGTCCCGTATCATTGATACGGTAGATACGGCTGCAGCTACGCCTTTGATCCCGATCATAATTACGAGATCTTTTACCAATAGTCTCCTCATGTAGCTTCTAGTAGGAAATTATTTCTAAGAAACCAGCCGGGAAAATTAAACTTACAGGTAGTATGGTAGAGTGTAGTGAGCAACTACGTGTTGAGATCTGACTCAGCTTCAACAGGGCCTCTACATACCAGTTCCTTCAACTGCTTGAATGTTTATTAACGTTGTGCATTGCGAAACAACACGAGGGCTTTAGGAGACGATCTCGTGTATTTTTTAACCCCGATCTACTGATAAGGATGTCACCTGAGGTGTGTGGTTCCCCACTTTCCAAACGTCCACATTATGCCACATCGAGGATTTGGAATTTTAACATATTTAGCGTATATCAACTACTATACACTTCCCCGCCGGAATATAACTCAATTATATTAAAATAAACTGCCATAAAACTTAAAAGTGCAGCCATGTTGTGGAGTCCTCAGAGAAAAATACTTAAAAGAATATTTTTCATTTGATAAATATGCAAAAAATGTAGTAAACAGTTTATAACAAATGATTTGTAACCGAAAAACAAAAAGCCTTCACATAACATCTGGGACGTCTAAAGGCATGGGCAAATTTGGCCTGGGGCCAGAGCCTTGGCTACAATGGGGGTCTCGTCTCGTTCACGACTGAGCCTTAATAAGATCATTATTCGAATAATTTCAACGTTTACATGTTATTGCCAGTTGCATTCTCCGAAAAACTGGAAATTTTGGAACGATATGTCAACTGGCTACATGTGATGACCGTTGTCCATGTATAGACCTACACCTACCACCATACACCATCACTATTCATTCAGTCAAAAGACGGCAGTCGGTCGAGTCGGTTTGTGCGATTATAAGTCATGCACATTTATTTATTTCGGGTTATTGTTTGTATGAGTATTAGACAACGTATGTTATGTACTGTCTACTTTTAAAAAAAATGTTATCATTCAGCAAGCGAATGAAGGCGGCAAGAAACTTCCTTTGTGGTTTTTCTTTCTTCTTTTTTTTTCCCCTTCTTTTTTTTTTTTTTTTTTTTTAAGATATATAAAATAAATATATATTAATTTACAAAGAGGTGTGAATAACTACTTTTTTAAATACTTAGTGTTTATGAATTTAAAATTTGTTTTATGTGGTTTATAAAGAAAATTGAAAGATGAACCTCTGTGTAACGAATTTTCCATATAACGAACTTTTTTTCTGGATGTAGCGACTTCATTATACAGAGGTCCGACTGTATATATATAAGTCAGTCTTATACTAGAACAGCAATAAAACTTATTGCTATTTTCTCCATTGTAAACAATTTCTCCAATCGCAGACCTGCACAAAGAACTAACACTTACTAATCCGACTCACATTGGCGATTCCTTCTTCGGTTGTCTGGGGCTTTGGGAGTCAGAGTGGCGTAAGAATTGGCGATCCTTTTTCTTGCTCCAGTAACCCAGGCCATTCTCGCGCGAGGTGCCAAAGTAAACGTCTGGTGGGGGGCGACGGATTTAGGGGCAGCTTAACGAGAGCCCCTCCCCCACAAATCTGACGTATTAATTCCCTCCTCGGAATCGCAGCCAACATCGATTTGAGTCCTTCTCTCTTGTCTTAAGCCTTAGCTGCCAACGTTACGCTTGGGTTTGAACTTTTTTTTCTGATACTTTTCTCTACAACTTTGGGAGTGTTGTATTTTCATTTTGTATCAATCGATTGGGTTGCATCAGAATACAGAAAAGCTTGCTGGTAAATACAGCATGTAGTAGATCCTAGAAGGTTTTCGTAGGTATATATAAATATTACTTTAAAATTCTATTTTTAAAAATACATTGTAAGGGATTCATATCAATATTACTATTCAGTTATCATTTTGCTTTTATTTATCGTCATATATTGGCCTAGTGGCCGTACATTATAGGGTGGCCAATGGTTGAGTCGGACTCAAAATTCTGATGTTTTTCCGATTGACTATAATTTCAGTATATAGTACGTAAATTATTAATATTTTTATTATGATTAATTTTATTGCTAATTATTTATTCTAATATATTAGTTTTATTTGAGAATCGACAAAATCGAATGATGTGGATACAAGAATGGTGAATTTCAACCTCCCTTCCCTTGAAAATTCCTGTGTGCACTACTGCAATGGCGTATCTAGTTCTGAGGAGCTCTGTATCAAAATTCCTTCGGGGCCTTTTTAGGCATTAGTGGAATTGTAGTTAGATACGTTGGGGCCAGTAGCGCACACAGGAATTTTTCAAAGGGGTTGAAAGTTCACCATTCTTGTATCATGCTATTTTTGATTTTGTCGATTTTCAGGAATAAAACATAGTAAAAAAACTAATTATTGAATAACTAATTAGCATTAATTAATAAAATTAATCATTAATAACAAATATTTAATTAAATTTTACGTATTATATACTTAGAATCATAACCAATCGAAAAAAAATCAAGGGCTTTGGAGGGGGTCCGGACCCCCAGGACCCCCACTTGTGTGCGCCACTGGTTGGGGCCCCTGTAGCTTGGGGACCCGTATCATTTATACGGCTGATACGGCGGTAGTACGCCCCTGCGTCACACATTGGAGCTATTTATAAAGAGTTGTTGTGTGTGTGTGTGTGTGTGTGTGTGTGTGTGTGTGTGTGTGTGTGTGGTGTGTGTGTGTGTGTGTGTGTGTGTGTGTGTGTGTGTGTGTGTGTGTGTGTGTGTGAACACGGATTGTAACTTACACAGACCTGTCTTGTAAGAAGAGGGAGTACATACTAAAAAACACGCAGATGAAAGTGCCGAAGGGTGGTGAAAATTAAAAATCTACTGGTCTATCGGGGATAAACCTTCCTGTTAAAGCCACCGAACATGGATCTCACTACTTTCAAACAAAGTCAGATGGTTATCTTTGTTGATGCTTTCCTTACCGAACTTCCACCCCACCCCAAATAAGGACTAAAATATATCAATTCTGTTTAATGTTTAGCATTCTTCATAATTCTGCCGAATGGGCACTGGTGCAAATGGATTCAAAATCATGATTCACTACCACAAGCTTGTCCCCATGCTTTCAGATGGTAACTGCAAATGAAATTCGACATGCGGTACACTAGATATTAAAATAGATACAGAATACAGTTAAATCAGTAATTCATGAAAGTATCCGTAATCAATCTGAAATATGAATTAAATATGACTTATAATATTGAAGATAAAGTATATAGACACACAACTTTTTCTATTTAAAAAAAAATATGTAAAGTTGAACCTGTTTTGTGCGGTAGATAGGGACCGCATGAAAAAAATGCACAAAAAAAAAATATTCAAAAATTTCATAAATTCTTACATATAGCAAATTAATTCGTGGAAATACTACAGAATTTTTTTTATGCGGTGGATAGAGACCTCATAAAAAAAGTCGCATTTATAAAATATTCCAATTATTTATGAAATTTATGTAAAAGTACTTCCATAACAAAATAAATAATTCAATATTACTCATGGAAACATTTTAAAAACACATAGTTTCTCATTGTATTCACGGATAAGTTTTTAAAATGCACATACATAATTCATAGCTACACATTGTAATCCAAAGCCCTGTGATGAATAAGTTCAAAATCGCTTTCGTCACACTTAAAGGTACAATTTCAATTAATTTATTTTTTGGCAACATAAAGTAAGAGATAAGTTTTTATGACGAAGGTCGGTAGGTCAGTTGCTTGTAAAATGTCACGATAACCAGATATACAGGATTGAAGCCCTTTTTGGAATTTTATACTCCTTTCTTAATTGGTTCTATTTTAAGAAAATGCTTTTCCAATTTGTTGGAAAGCTGGATCCCTGCATATTTTTATCCACTCTCAAAGAATCTGGTTTTTCTTGTCCGTCTTCATGTTCTATCAAATTATTGATAATGTCACTGTCATTGAAAGTTTCGTCTTCAATCGAGCGCGGGCTGCTGGAGCGTTAAGAAAAAGCAACTGAATGCGCATTGTCGGGAGATTGTTTATAACAAATTAACAGAGCATCTTGAAGTGTTTACATTTCAGTGGCGTAACGTACACCCCCCACATCACGGGGGGAGGGCAGGACTCTAAGGAGCCCAAGGCCCGACTAACGCTAAATACGTTTTCACCAAATTTATAAGATATTAAAGGTGAAACCTGACTTTCCGGGGGGAGGGATTCCTAACATTATCCGTTATGCCACCGATAAATAGATAGAAAACATAACAATGGCGCCTAAGCCTTGGAAATTCATACACCGCATAAAAAAAATTCGCACATAAGAAATCGCACAAAAAATCGCACGAAAATAATTGCAGAAAAATAAAATCGCATAAGAAAAACTGCACAAAAACAGGTTCTTTTGTATTTTAATATTTTCTTTTAAGTCAGAAGTTATACTAACTTTTTCTAACATGTACTTCTTTTAAGTTTTCTTCATTAATCCTATTACATTTTTTTTTTTGTATAATACACAACATAGACAATATGATTATATATAATACTAATAAATCAATCAATTAGAATTTCAATTTCTTGAACTCATTGTTAGTGAAAATAAATTTAATTCATTAAATTATTCTTGGAAACTGAATGGTTAAAAAATATTTCATTAATTTTTATTTAAAGATCCATCTTTTCGAGAGTAACATAAAAGCGATGAAACATTTTAATGCATTGAATGAAACTGTTTCAATAATATGCATTCAATAAAACTTTAAATTAATTCAGTTGGCTCCAAAATTCACATTCTGGTTTGTCGGATGGAAAAAAAAATGTATACCATGTTATTTATTTTAAAAACATAATATTGAAACTGTAATACTTTAAAGGTCAAAATGTTTTCGACTATTTCTTACATTTTATTCCAAAAAAAAATTTTTTTTAAATAAATATTGAAAAGTATTAAGTTTAAAAATCATTAAAATTTTTAATGGAATTAAATTTTTTTTAGAAAAAGCACTAAATTTTTCCTTGATTGGATCGGAAAGATCCTTTAATAAAAAATAAATTATATATATATATACCTAAAATAATTGAAAAAATATTCTAGTTTAAAGAAAATTTTGTTTATTTATAAATAAATATAGTTAAAAAAAAACTGAAAAGCTTTGTGAATATATAATTTTTTTTTCTTCTAAAAGTTCATGCAAGCTTATATGTGTGCTTTACATATAAGAGCTTGCAACTATTACATTGATACTAACCTTTCATATTCTAAATTAGGTGACTTCAGAAAAAATTTGCATTAACTCTTTTACAAATTTCAGTTTTATTTACGAGGAAAACGTGTACTTACAAACTTGAGTTTTGTTCGTGGTGGGAAAAAACATATTTCCTGCACGACAGTAATTAATTACGAAGAATATTTAAACAGCTTCCATTTGAATGCAAATATAACATGAAATTTCTTATTGATATAATTATTTAGTATTTTGATGCTAATATGAAAGAACAAATATTTTAGCACTCTTTGTACACTCCCATCTGGACTAAAACAGACATGATTGATTACCTTGAATAAGTATTTGTATTTTAAAATTAATTTTATTTTAATAAGGTGTGACATGTTTACGTAAAAGTGAAAAGAAAATGAGCAAAAATACTTATTTGGGATCGTTTCACTTACAGATGTTAATTTTAAGAATCTTTTGACATTAAGTAAAATATCTGTGTATAGTTTCTTCTGTAAAGTTTAACATTCTGAAAGAAGCTTACGTCACCTTGATGAAAAATAACTATTCATTCTATAAATAACAAAATTACAAAAATTCTGTTTCTTAAAGAAACATACAATAATGCACATAAACAAGATTTTAAAAAGTAGTTTTTAAAAGAAGTAGTTAGCAGTTATCCTCTTTATTTTCTTTAGATAAAACTAAATTAGATAGATCAATCATAAATTATTTAAATTACTCTCAGGCAGCTTTTATATTCCCGATTATATCAGATTCTTATTTTTAAAACGCCTATTCTATGCACAAGCAGAATATAATATCAATAACATACAAGCCCCTGTTTTGGTATTATATAACTCATTATCTATATTGTGTAAAATAGTGTCATGTTTAGAACATCAAATTTTTTTCATGAAAAACACATATGCATGAACCTTCCTATTCTTTAAAAATTTACACCTAGCATATTTGTTTCCCACGTAATTAATTGGAAGCTTACATTCAAAACTTTTTGATTGACATTGAGAAAAGGGCAGTAAACAAAATTTCAAACCATTTCTTTTAAAAGAGTTTTCTTCAACGAAGTTATCGAATTTAGTTATGTAATTCAAATATCCCAAAATAAAATTCTAAATTGCTTAGTTTTTTTTAAGGTATCCGACTAGCGTTCGGAACCGTGTTTTGTAAAAGCGTATAAATGGATAATATTTATGATATTTAGTGTCACATAGATTAGAAAATGTATATAAAAAGGTTTTAAGAATAGTATTACAATAAAAAATTATTTAAGTTAATTTTGAAAAAAATGAACATAGATGACCATTTTCAAAATATATTTCGTGAAATTGCTTCTATTATAATAATATTTTGCCTGTATATAGCTCAGACCTCTGTACAGAGGCTTAACTAGAATTTTTGAAATATATAACTTAAGTGGATTTATCCATGTTTTACGACAACAAAGGAGAGAAACTTTAAGAGAAAAATGTCGATAATTATTTCAATGGGTTGTAACTCTAAAAATAATGTGAATTATTCAAAAATCACAGTTGAGCCTCTGTACAGAAGTCTGAGCTATATACAGACAAAATATTATCATAATAGAAGCATTTTTCACAGAAGGAGAACATTTTGAAAAAAGGTTATTCTAAGCTAATTTTTTGCCGAAATATTGTATTTAAATAATTGTTTTTGTCACAGTGGCCTTAAAACAATTTTATACGTGTATTCTAATCTGAGTGACACTAAATATCCTGAAAATTATCCATTTATGCGCCTTTTTAAAATCACGGTTTCGAACTTAGTCAGATACTTTAAACTAGATTCCTGAATTTTTCTTTTGTGATTGAGAAATTGGCTACTATAAGTATTATTTTTCAATAATATTTATATTTTTCGCAAAAGCCATAATTTTCATTCTGAATGGTTGGTTTGAGGATGGTATGAATAATTAATTATTTCTAAAAAAAAGATCAATTGAAACCCCTCTCCTACTAAAATTGTTGTACTAACACTGCAATCATATAAATAAGAATATATTTCAAATCTTAAAAATCTAAGATACATATTTTCCTTCTATTCATTCATTTAGATATACGTAAAAAATATTTTGATGACAGGTTTCTCTTGGTCTTCTGTAATCTTGAAGTAAATAAGAATTATATTGATATTGTTACGAATTCTGTGTAAATAGAGTAAATAATTTGTATTTGGGTGTTTAATGCATTTATATTACTCTATGTGTTATATTTATTTCGTGTTAAAATTGTACTATTCACAAGCAATGCCGCCCCTTACGTTATAATGGCGATTCAATGAGAACTTGGCGAAATCTTGGTGGTAGAACCAAGTCGGCATCATTTTTGGCGACCATGTTGGCGAGTTCGGAACCCTCTGGAATTTTCTAGAAAGTAGTAGATCTCTCCACTAGTGTCACGTTCAGTGACACGAGCGCTTATATTTCTGGAAGTTTCTGCCACGCCTTTAAAGCGGAGTGCCAGCCGCAACCGATGAGTCTGGATTAAACCAGTGAGTAGTGAGGATTGTTTTGACTGGCGATTAGCTCGGCTGTGCTTGTGAATAATCTTTTACATAAGTGTATTTTTAAACACTGGTTATTGTGTGATTGCTGTTGAAGGTGTGCAGACCTTCGGAGATTCACTCTGTGAATATTGCTGCTGAATCCTTTATTTAAAGGACTGGATTTTTGTTAATAAATTCGCATCGCTCTTGAAGAACTGTTTATTGTTCTTTGTAATTGTTCTGCATAAAATCCCCGAACCCTCGGATCTACGTAACAATATATTACATTAAACCGAGCATCAGATTCGCTATTACATAGCCATTGTTCTATATAAAAGAAAACATTTTATATTACCTTTTCTTGGGTGAGACTATCATTATTGGAAACGATAGTGGGAGAGGAAATATATATAGGGAGACTGAACTAATAGCAAGAATTGTAAAAAAGAAAGGGCTTTTGATCTATGATTTCTATGGTTATCTTTCTGATTGTACTGGACAACAAAATAAAATGAAAAATGATACTTTTGAAGTTTACTTCAAACAAACAAAGCACTAAAAAACTAAATTAAAAATCTAAGCTGGAAAGAAATTTTTCTCTCTCTAACATAAAAGTATAAAATTAAATTACTCATTTTTACTTATATAGGGGTGGATATCCCAAATACAATTATTAGCATCGTAATAAAATTAAGACATAACTTTTAAATTGATCAAAGTATGTTACATTACTGTGACTATTGTAAAAGTTAGATTATATTCGGAAATTTTATTCAAAACTTTATCTCTTTAGACGTGATAAAATGCTCATTTTGCATTCAGAATTTATTTTATATTTTGATGGAAGTTTAAATAATCGGAGACTATTTTTGAAACACCTTTTTAAGGAATTACCTAACTTTCTTTTAGATTTCACATTCCTAGTCTTTTTTATCAATACATTAAAGGGGACATAGTACGATTTAATTGACAAAAATCAATAAAAAATAAAATAAATAAATTTAGCCTTAACTTACTTTTTATACATTTTTTCTGTTATCTAATAAAATCTAAGAGCTTTATGTTTAAAAATTCCAAAGTTATGATATATTTCATTCATTTTTATTTAGATCCAATGTAACAAATAAAAACTTTAAGCTGATTTATTTCAGATAAAAATCACTAGATTTTCTTCATTTCAAATGCTGCCTTTTTACCATTGTGCTAAATGCTTTTATATATTTTTTCAAACTATTGATATTAATACATGTAACAAAATTTGGTATTCATTTTTGAATCAAAGGAACATTTATTTTTTAAAAACAGCTGAATTTAGAATTTATACACTTTTAAGAAATTTTCAACAATCATTGCAAAAAAATATTTCATAATTTCAATCAATAATATGTTCTTATAAAAAGCCATACGGCCTCTTTTATTATTATACATAGTTCGATGTACTTGTAAGTCAAATTTTTTGTGTGTACGCCATTTTTTTTAAGGGAAGAAGCATTTTGAAATCACTTCATGAATTTTAAAATTTTTCTTTAAAAAATTAAATGTTTTACTTTTTGTAGTGTTTTGATCACAAAAACTGTGTGTTTTATGTATAATATATAGGATGCATACATAAAATTTGTAAAAACCATTAAATTAAAATTTATTTTTTTTAATAAAAAAAATTATTTCCTCTTATAAATAAAAAATGTTTTCAAAATTAGATTTAAACATCTTTGATCTTTCAAAAAGACTTATTGAGTTAATAAATAGTCTCTGAAAAGATATCGGAATAATGTTAAATGGATATATTTATCTTGTTTTCTCTCAGTTTTTGCATTTCAATAGTAATAAGATAAAGATGAAAGGTATCACTTAATTAATCTATCTATAAATGTATTTATTCTTGTTGTTGAATCAAGGTTCTTTGAACTCTCCGAAAGAAAAAGAAAATAACTGAATATCAATGCTGCAAATAAATACTGAGAGTTGCTTAATTATGTATTAATTTCCAAACACTTCCGCAAAAAGATAACAAATTAATAAGTAAAAAGTGTAACAATTTGACAAACGTGTAACTGGTTATGATGTTAGGGAGAAAATTAGTTCTTATTAATTCAAATTTATTTTTCTTGCAAATTTATTTTATCCGTTCCCCTGAGGTAAAGCTCAAAAGGTCTTAATCATCAAGTTAGTTTTATTTTCATTTTGTTATTTAATAAATATTTTTCATCGAATCAAAAGTGCTCGGGTTGGAACTTTCCTTACATAATAAATAAAGTTGTAGCAAAAAATTGGTGTCTAATGCCAGAAAATAATGTTTACTATAAATTATTTTACCATCGATGATTTTAAACGTTTAAAATTTTTAATTTTTCATAAATCCCCATTTCTATGTTGTTCAATTAGCAGCTATTGCCTTTAAATATTATAAGTAAGATTCAATATATAATATACCAAAAATATTTTTTTAACAAAATATTCAATTAATAAGGAGCTTTTTAATCTTCGCTGAGCAAAACGGTACGTCAATTTGGATAAATGCGCAATTCTTTTATGAAACCCTTTATAAAAAACATTTATTTTATTTCTACATAATAAACGTCCCTTGATTTGAAAAAAAATCATTAACTGAATGAAATTTCTCTATGATTAATATAAATTTAGGTAGAAAACTCAGGCACAATTTTAAGTAGCAATATGTTTTAAATTTCTTTATGAGTTTTAGAACTGGAAAATTTTGTGTTTATATATTTTCCTCACACATCCTACCGATATATATATATGTTATTAAGTATATATGGTATATATATTGCTTTGCTTTATTATTGGATTTCTATATGGGTACTTTTTTGATTTTTATGCATATATCAGTGAAATAAAACCATTGCTAGCGTGGTGCATTTCAATCTTTCAAGATCCGACGGGTTTAATTCCAAACAATAAAAAGAATAATTTTAAATTTTGTAATATTTTAGTGTAAATGCAAAAAAAACAGTAATTAATTAACAGGATTTAAAGGTATAATACGCCATTAAACAATAAAGTGATTTATATTTTCCTATTTGGAAACTATAATCAACGGTTGAACACTTATATCATTTGAAACAAAATGAATCTTTAATATGTAAGTTTAAAAACTGCGAGTTGCAGTTTTTTTCGAAATATTCAAAAATCAAACTGCAATCCAATTTAAAACCAGAGAAAAGATTAACAAACAAAATTAAGACAATGATAGAAATTATTTGAAATATTCTAAGGTAATTATTAATGCTTTTACTCTGAAGTTAATTAACTTAAAAAATGTACTTTAAGTTAATGATTGTCTTACAATTTGAATAAATATTTGCAAACAACAATACGAATACCTTAAAGTTTATAGACTGAATCGTTCAATTACCTTTCTGAGTATAATAAAGATCACAAACAAGAGAAGAATATTCTAATTTATAAATCTTAAAGGGGAGAAAATTAATGTTTGAGCTCTAGAAATTTGTAAATAAACATTTCTTATATATAAAAAAAAATATTAAAATTTATACCTAGTTAAAGGCATTATCTTTTTTCACACTACATCGGTTTTTCAAAAATTCTAATTTAAATTAATGCTTTAAGTCTCCTTCCCCAATAGAGTACAGTAATTGTAGCAGTTGTTTCTAATGCCACCTGTCTGATCGGGGTAAGTCAGATCTAAGCCCCTTCAAATTCATCGTGGCAAGGGCTAGTGCCTGGTGTTGCCTGGCCTTGAGCACCATGCACAGTAATAGTACGAATTAGATCGGCGAAGTTCGAAGGGAAGATAGAGGACACCACCTATCTTCACCTCCACAATTTAGGCCTGGAAAGGAGATAAATATTCTGCCAATTCCCTGCAGACCCTGCGATTCTACAAGACACTTTCTTTCGACCCACATATTTAACGACACCATGTGTGTACCTCTCGGAAATAGGTATCAAAACCCAGGCCTTCCGGTCTGGATTCCAATGCTCTAACCTCTAGGCTACCCACGGCCCATTATAATTGTATTAGAACATTACGTTTAAAAACTTTACGTAAAGAAAAAATGTTTCCAAACTTATAATTAATAATTAATAATTATAATGTATAATTAGTATTTTTTACCAAACATTATATTAATATAAAAGTAATTAAGTCTTTTTCTTAAATACTTACATTTCAAACAATAGCTTCTTTAATTAATTTACCTATTTTACATTGAAAAGAAAAGTATAACTCAGAAATCACCAGCGTCATAAAATGTCAATAAATAAAATGTAAATAAATGTATCCACCGACCTAAAGCAAGATTTTAAAAAATTACAATTTTTTAAGATTTTATTTTATAAGTCATCTTTTATTAGCTTTATAAAATACAAGTTTTATTTTCCTTTCCATTCACTAGAATAAAAACTACATGTTTAGTAAAAGCAGTGTCCTAACCTTACGTATCAAAAATGTCAAAACTAAGTAAAATGTAAGCCTACTTCCTGAAATGCCGCGTATGTGCCTCCGTAAAGCTCAAACGGGGACAGAGACGTACGTTTCAAAATAATTTGCTGAAATTTTTGTGTATAAAGTTCTGTATAACAATAGAAGTGTTTCAACCTTCCACGTAATCACTATTTTAGTACAAAATTTGCAATTTTTGCGTGAATATAATCACTGTTCTTTTTAAGCAATTTTACGTAGTGGGTCAACCTCAGATAAAGTGCTCTAGCTTTTGTAAAATTTAAAATATATCCCGAAGGTCATTTTAAACATAAAATACTAAAGTAACAACACACATTAAAATTGAAAATGGAGAATTTGTTCATTTATTTGTACAGAGTGGATTTTTGTCGTTTTACCCATTTTTTTTCCATTTTAGTAGTAGTAATCATTTAGCTTTTCTTTCTTAATTTTTAGAAGGCCTTTTTACTTAAAATGTAAGCAATAAATCTAAACCACACACAAAAACCATATTTTCATTTTTTTAAAGTCGCAAGTAAACTACCTTAATCAATGGGCTAGACGCCATAGCAATTTTAGCACCCTCAAACATATGAGATATATAGCTCTGGAACCGCTGGAGTGGCTAGTAAAACCATAAAAGTATCATCAATGACTTCTGTAGTTGTGCATATATCGTACAAATATGAAAGATGTAATCCATACCTTATTAGAAAAATTACATTAATTTATATATATACTTCCTGTTTATTAACAAAACTATATCACTCGGCGGGGGAAAAAAACTGTTGGTCTTCTTTTCCCACTACTCCATAACAGCCCCAAATCAAGTGGGAAGTACAAATCCCCCATTGCCAACACAGGGATTTACCGCAGACTATGGATGGGGATGACACACGACTTTTGTTTTATGCATGGCGCGCATTACTTTTGCGGTCCTAGATCCGGAAACCGTTAAAGCCCCTTTTACCACCCCTACTCGCCTTCCACCTTCCTCCCATTGTGATCGCATCTCTTGCGACAAATGACGTATTTGACCCCCGTGAGCGTCCCTGGCGGAAGTCATGAATAAAATTTTTGTCGAGTGGCTGGACCGCGGCATCACCCCTTGAAAGCGCCAGTGTTTATTTATATTCCTTTGTGCCTGCCAACGTAAAGTTCATGAAGGTTTTCAAAAGCGCGGTTGCGTTATTATTCAGGAGATAAATGCAAAATAAAGTATGAGGCCCAAGGTGAAATATTTTATAGCATGTCAATTCCCGTTCGTCAAGTTTTAAATTGGATTTTAATTTCGATACATTTTTTGTCTGGTCGAGTAACTTTTCAGGGATGATTCAGATGATGACATCTGGAGGGGATATTTTTCAATTAATTGTTTTTCTGTCGTAATATTAATATTTAATTTTCAGTTATCGTAGGCCTAACATGTTTCTGACTTGCTGAAGTATTTTTTTAAAATGCTATAATACGATGCAATAAAAAAAATCTTTTAAAGCAAGTATTTAAATCAGGTTTTTAAAGCAAGTATTCAAATAAATTGATACCAGTGGCGCACACAAGGGATCCGACCCTCTCTTTGTAAAAGCCAGTGCCCCCAAAGCCTCCTTCTTGATTTTTTTCCGATTCATTATAATTCTAAGTATATAGTACGTGTAAATTTAACCAAGTAGTTTGTTGTTAATGATTAATTTTACAATTACTAATTACAGTCCGGTCATTCAGTTTTTACCGTGTTTTGCCTCCCGAAAATCACACAAATCAAAAGAAGCATGATACAAGAATGGTGAACTTTCGACCACTTCCGACCCCCTGAAAAATCTCTGTATGCCACCGATTGATACTATTATAAATGTCATAATTATTTCCACTCATTAATTCCAAAAAGCAGAAACATTATCTACAGATATTAATATTAATTTGTTACTTGTTGAGAGAAATTATCGTCTTTAACTTAATAGCTTGTTAGGATAACAAAAGATTGCATTAAATTTGTTAACTTTTGACAAAAATGTACTAATTAAATTCGTTAACTTTTGTCAAAATTGTCTTAATTAAATTCGTTAACTTTTGATGAAATTACATTAATTAAATGTTTTAAAATTTGACAAAATTACAATAATTGACAATTTATATTATTATTAAATTTTTTGCTGTATTGCACAATATCAAAATGCAAATGAGTTTGCTTAGTGTTCAAAATTTATTCCCAAAGTTAAGCAATAATGCTCAAACCTTATCTACCGCATTATGATTTACTGCAATGCCATGCATTATACTTCTTAAGACACTGCATTGGAAATTAAGAGATATACATAAATAAAATACCAACTATGTGAAAATTTAGAGCTAATTGATAAATTTGGTACTTTAAAGTACCAACAGGTCAATGTAAAGATTCGAATATTCTGGGACAGTACGAAAAAGACCGAATGGACTTAACCCAGTAATCCTTAAAAATACTAAATAACTACTACAGACTTCTCTCTAATATTTACAGCATAAAAATTTATTTTAAAGATTATGCTAAATTTTTGAAAATTTATTTATTTTTTTACACATAAATCCCATTCTTGGATGATATTCAGCACGTGTTTTTTTATTACTTCACATGTAGGCACCATTAAGACCTCTAGTATTTGAGTGAGATTATTGAATGTTTTTAAAAAGCACTGCATCCTGAGTAAGAATGTTGTATTTTTCTAACATGAGCTACCGCACTTTGAGTTCAGCCTCTGAACGTCAATATCCAAAATCTAACAAAACTTCCAGCATTATATACTTAAGTTGGGTCTTCTTTCATATCAGAAAATCATCTGTTAGTACATCATCGATTTTGTGATGACAAGTTCTATAACAAATTCAAAGCTCTGAAGACTGGAGTTTTTACAAACTTTCTATATAAAAAAGCGAAATAATAATAAAAAATAAGTTACCACCTTGGCTTTCTGCACTTAAATCTCTGTTACACATAAAGGAATTAAAAATGATGTTAATTTTTGAAATAAAATACATATATTTCATTTAATTGTATGGCAAAAAAAAAATACAAGCTCGATTCAAAGTTGCAAATTTTTTGAAAACATCAAGATAAAAAAAAAAGCAAAATAAATGAGTTAAGCTAAAAGAAAACGCTATAAAAGAAAGGCATAAGCAACTCTATTGCAGAAATCGCTTCAGAACAAAACTACAATAAGCTGCCGCTGACCGACAAAAAACTCCGCTCCTCAATACCAGTGTGCCGTCGGTACTTATAAGTACGACTGTAAGTTAACTGTAAAATTAATTATATACACTATTCACTTAAATAAATAGTAAAATCACTTTTCAAGGTCTTCTGTGTAAAAAAATAAGACGCGCTCTTTGCCATTAACTACTTTTTCTAGAACAAAATGACAATCTTCGCAATCCGGATCAAAACGTCAGCTGAAAACGCAACTTCTCTGCTGTAAAACTATTCGCCGTCCTCCTCGCTATGCTAATACTCATCATAACCCATGCCGTCATATATCTTGGAAGAGTGGATTTAAAAAATTTTCTGCTAAGTATCGTCAGAGTATTTGTAAAAAAGTGTTCTATAATTTCAAAGTAAGGTAATTATATGCACCGTCGATAGAAACGAAAATTATTTCATAAATTTTCTATATTAAAAATTTGTAGTTACGGGCTAATATGCCTTTATTTTGAGTCGTATTTATCATTCCATGCGACATATGAATAATTTATATCCAATTTCCTTATAGAAAGGAAGAGGGGAGGGGAGGGGGTGAATAACATGTGCAAAAGGACAACAAAGAATCTATGAAGTTATTTGAGCAATTATTTAGCTGTTTTTGAATTCAAAAATTTATGAAGTTGTAATTGGTTTTCCAGCTATTACCTTATCCTCTTTGGATTGGAATACTGAAGAAAATCGAAGAGTTATACTCAATACAAATATCTTTTAAATAAAATTTAAAACGTGCAATAGAAATTTTCTTCGAATTATCGATTTTTTTTTTATTTATGAAACACTTGTTTACACATTTATAAAACAAGTAATATATAAAGTACTAAGTTAATTCCTACTTAGATCAACAAAGAAAATTTTGTTTTGAAGCTACTTTTTATTCATTACAATCAAATATATGTATACATATGATGGAAATACAACATTGGCGGTAATTAATTTTACGATTATCATTAAAGTATCGTATTGTTATCTAAAAACACCGTGTATATAAAATTTCAGTTCAATCCGAATGCTTTAAAACGTGAGAAAAATCCTTTAAAGCTTTTGGACCCTGTCACTACAAATGAAACCAACGCGGCTGTATCTGTAATTTTTAAATAATTAAGCTCTTCAGTCAATTAATTTAATTAATTATAATTAAATTATCGTATTTTTTACCCAAAGCACAGTGTATAGAAAATTTCAGCTCAAAAGTGTGCTTTAAAATGAGAAAAAAACTTTCCAGCTTTGACAAGTCGCCAAAATGTACCAAGGTTGTATTTAGATTCCTTTAAATAATTAGTTTTAATCAAATACCTTAAATTATAATTAAATTTTTGTATTGTTATCCCAAATAACCATGTATATAAAATTTCGCTTAATCAATTGAGTGCTTTAAATGCAAAGGCATTAAAGATTGAAAATTCCACGAAGATAAATAAATAAATATATAGAGAGAGTGAGCTAATAGTAGGAATTGAAAAAGGCAACTCAGGACTAATAAAACAAACAATTTTCCTAATTTTCAAAATTTTTCCATTGAAACTGCGCCATTTCTACTTGCGTAAAAAATCAAAATTGAAAATTTGCGGCTTAAGCAGTAGTACAGAATTTTCTTTGGTGTCATTTTTCTATATCATATATGCAGGGAAAATAAACAAGTATGTACCTGTCATGAACAATTCTTTTTCATCTTCGAATACTTAAATTCTCAAAGGCGTATTCTTTTACAAAAACAAAACGAAATAAAACTCTTGCATTTCGAATGGCGAATTCTACTACGACGCAGTAAATTATAACTTACTTGGGAAACCAACTACTTGACTCGTACTGAGAGAAATCTCTTACTATGTGTACATATTTCAAATTCCATCTCCCTTATACTGTGACAAAAAAATAAATAAGGTAATGCTAAAACCCCTTTCCTTATTCTTTCAGAAAACATAAATGCACACATATGAGTCTGAAATAAATAAAGAAAAAAATCGAGCAAGAAGTACCACTATAAAGTGAAGAGGAAGAAACATTTTCCTCTTCGAACAGAATTTTAGAACGTTACTCAAATATATATATGTATACACATTGCCCTTGCTATTTTTCCTCGGGGTTCTGAAAGAAAAGAAGAAAAAAAAAATCCCCGTCTTTTAATGCTCCATTTGTATTTTAAGGACTGACATGAAAGATGTTTTCGAATTCTATCTCCCACATTTATGTAAAAACACCACATACATGAGGAACAAGTCTGCTTTTATGCATTTATACATAGATACACTTTCAGACTTGGAAATCCATTCTCTCGTATAGCAGCTGTGGCTGAAAGAAAATGTGATTATATCAGTGTATAAAACGATATGAAACTATTCAAAATTATGCACATAAATATCCCTGTAACCATGTCTATACTCACTCAGAGTCTGTGAGTTTTGCATAACCACTGAAAAATATTAGAGGATTTCCTAGATAACAAAATATAACGAAGAAAAATAAATATTTTAGCTATGTTGTTAAAAGCTGTATGGATTGTCTGAAAATCAAGATGCTTTAAAATGGTTTGAGGGTATATGCGTTACCGTTAAAGTGCATGTCAGTTATTTCATAGAATAACTAAGCATTTCATAAAATAACTAGACAGGTCAGTTAAAGTATATAATAGGTGAAAAAATTCATTATATACCTATTAACTATTTATTCTATAAAGTAAGTAAACTCAAGTAGGATCATCAGCCATTTTTCTGCGTTTAATGAGGTATGCCGTCAAATACTTGACCTTCAGATTAATGGGAAATAATAAACTAAATACTAAAAATACAAAATGAAAAATACCTGCCCTGTATAGCTATAAGTGTTTTTAGTTATATGTAATTCAAATTAAAGTAACATTAGTGTGACTCCCTGTTGTTGCAGATCGCATCTTTATAGGGATTTGTTATTTTCTTCGTGCAGCCTTTTGCAAGGTAAACGCCAATTTGGAAATTGCCCGCCGCCAAGTGTTTCTGCCACAATAATTATTTTTGCTAGCAGATTCACCTCTTTCATGTGAGGGTCAGGATTTGTTTCAGCCCAAGCATAAGAGTATTGATGTGGGCCTTGCATACCACTATTCCGCAGTAAACATAAGTCACCCACCGCTTTGTCACCTAATCATACCATGCTTCGGTCCACCTAATTTAAAATTAAGTTCAGCCACACTTACTTATCTGTGACCCTTTTTTTTTTTCTTTTGCTGAACTAGCCATAAAGCAATAACAAAGTTAAAAATCGTAATGTAACACACAGATAAACTTTAAATAATATTTATATGTTACTGAAATTAACTATGCT
This sequence comes from Trichonephila inaurata madagascariensis, assembly GCA_019973955.1. Taxonomy (NCBI): domain Eukaryota; kingdom Metazoa; phylum Arthropoda; class Arachnida; order Araneae; family Nephilidae; genus Trichonephila; species Trichonephila inaurata. The sequence continues at coordinate 341,815 of BMAV01007523.1, forward strand.
ATGCGTGCGTAAACAACAACTTTACATCATAAGCACGAGGGCGCCTACAAACATAATTATGGCAAGACGATAACAAACTAGTAAGCTCACCGCGATGATCACTGCTGCTTTTCGTATCAATACTTCATAGTGAACTTAGAAATTTTGAAATAAAATAATAACCATTTTGACCACTGGCGTGCCAAAAATATTGTGTATAAAATGAATCGTACGCGTGTCAATGATGCACCATCCCTGTTCTATAAAGAAAATAATGATAGACCATTAAAGTGAAAAATAAACAATTTCAAAAAGTTATTTTATAAGTTAATTGATCGTAAATATATATAGATAAAACCTCTCGAAAAATACATTTTATCCCAACTATAGATGATTAATTGATAAGTAATGAGGAAAAGTAGATGATATAATTCATTTTTGCTTTTGCTGACATTAGTAAAACAGAAAGGAAAAGAAAAAGATATGTTTTGAATTTGTTACTGGCACAATTAACTTTTCTATTCCCTGAACTTCAAGGATATCATAATGCTGGAGTAACCAATTGTCACGTGGTACTTTTTCTGTGCAGTTTTTGCACTTTTTACCTCTGTTATCAAACAGTTAATAATTTTTCATGAGTAAATGCAGCACTGTTTTTCTTTGTCCCACTTTATTTGACAACGATTCAAATCTCTCTTACATTAAATCTTTTTTTTTATTTACATAGGTTATTCATTCCTGCAGAAATCATTGTCGAAAACAGGTTGCTAAAATATTTGTTAATAATCCAAAATGTAAAACGGTAACGTAAATACACCATCTAAATACTACGCTTAAAAGCATCGGAATGAAGGGTATACACACACACGTCATTGAAAGAGGTATAAGCTGTTCAAAACTGACTAAAAGCAGATAGAATCAGCTCAAAGTACTTTCGAGTGATGCATTTTATACTTAACGATCAAGTAGTTGTTATTCTATACAATACCTAGTTAAGAGGATGGTGGACCTTCACAATGTCAGATTTTGGTCAAAATTTTGATTTTGAGTTTTTATACTAATACTATTCCTTATATTTCATAGAATAATTATGTCAAAGACTTTTGTCATTTTGATTAATAATTACTGGATTATTTTTTATTTTAATCAAATAAATGTTTAAAATGCACTTTTCTTAGCTCTCAAATTTTCCTTTTCTATTGTTAGGTAAAATGCTCCTTGCGTTTTAAATTACAGTCGTATCTCTGAAATTTTCACAGTTTATAAAGGAGGATTCAATTCACAAATTTGTGCATTAGTTTTCTAAGAAATTTAAGGATCATATCTTGTGCTGTTTTGAATACCTTGAATGTGTGATAATTGGCGAAATTTTCATTCATTATAGAACATTTATTTTTTTTAATCAAATTTTATTTTGAATTTAAAATTCTGCACAGATATATTTTGTTGTAGTTTATAAATATATTAAACAAAAATTGTGTATATATATTTAAAACTAATGCGCAAGGAGCATTTTTAAAAATAGTTTTAAAAAATTTAATTTTAAAAAAAAATTCATTGATAATAGTTTTTTGAAAAATACATTTAAATTGTGAAATATAGCAATCATTTACTGTATTTATTCCATTTTCAGCTAGTTAAGCTGACAATTTAAGAAATTACTTTTAATTGTCCACCGTCCCCTTAAATCGTAGAATTCGATAATTTTATATACTTCAACCGACATGTGTGTCTAGTTATTTCATGAAATACCTAGTTATTCTATAAAATACCGAATTTCACACTTTAATGGTATAGCATATATATATTATAAAACATTTTATATATTATAAAACATTTAAACAGGTAATATGAAAAAGTTTCTTCGGAGGCTTCAAGGAAAAAAGTGGTCTTTTTTTTGTTGTTGTTTGTTTCTGAATATAATCTTTTCAAAGTGTAGGTTGAAAGATCAGTTATTTTTTGAATTAGATGTATGTGTATGACAGTGTTAAAGGTTCCGAGGAAAGAATTCATAGCAAATCTTGGAATTGAATTCCGACAAATGACACTTTAAGAAGGCTGTTTTTATTGGGTTCTCTATTATATGACTTCAAAATGAAAACCATTACAACATAAAGCGCATCTTGAAATACATCTAATTAAGTAGATCCCTTAACCCTTAAATGACTATTGTTGCCAATTGTATACATTCTAGTTGCACTTAATTTTATTCAAAAGCATGTGTATGTGCATTCCCGAACGTACGTTGATAATCATCGGCAGTAAATCATGTTTGAAAAAAAATTGACATTTCTTTGGCAGGTAAATGGGCATTTTTTTTTGTTGAAGGCATTTGAATAGAGGGATTGTAAAGTTCAGTGTGTTACTTATAGAAATATTTTCGGTACTTACGTATTATCGCAACAATCGTCAACTCTATTAACGAATCGCTAAGTTGGTAACCCCAATCCCTATGTGTCGTACGCGCTGAATTGGCAACCAGACGTTTCGTTTCACATAATGTCGTCAATAGGTTGCGATGATAGATAAGTACCATATTTTCTTTTCTCGAGTTTCCTATAAGGGAGTGATTTATCTTATTGAAAAAAAAATTACTTCTTTATGTGTTGTCAGGTAAATTACTAATGTTTGATGTTGCAATTGAAATTTTTATTGGATATATGCCAGATTTTTGAGAAATACTGTATGTTGCCAAAAGACGACACACAATTATTTTCGATTAAATACTCAATATTATTACCTGGATTATTTTTAAAAAATTATGTAACCTATGACTACGTTCCTATAAAACGATTTTTTAAAGTTCAAAACAAAAAATCATCCATTTAAGGACTGACCCACAATCTTCTAATTTTCATTGATTTGCTTAATTTTATTATACTACGCTATGCCTATCAAGACCATTAAAATTTCACTTGATTACTTTAAATTCCAAACTAGACGATTGAATATTAATACTAAAATAGAGAAGAAAATTTTCCATTTACTAAATATTCATTTAACCGGTCAAAAAATCGCTTTTGAGACTTTAATTAAACTTGTTCAATTCCAGGTTTTCATTTTTCTTGAACTTACTGCAAGACTTTTCTTTTTTATTCTTTCGTATCCCCCGTTATTTTTGTAAAAAACTACTGCAAGCGGTCTTTTGACCGCAGGAAAATATAAAAATTTTTGAAAAGTTATCGCATAAATCCAAATTTCCAAAATTTTGGTTTAGGGCTTATTTTATGTTTGCTTTATACTGAGCGGCTGGTGATAACCCACGAGGCAAAATAACGATCATTATAAATATTTAAAGTGTTGTCAGTTCTGTGTTTGTAATAATAATGCACTATATATACAAATTTTGGGTGATAGATAAATAAAAGTAGTTTGTTTAGCAATAATGCTTGTATATTTTATTATCAGTGGATAATTCAAACACAAATTCGAAATTTACTCCCGAAATTAATTTAAAAGGGAATTGCTGGAAAAATAAATAATGCAAAAAAAATATGCTCGAAAAAATGCCGACATATATATGGTTTTGCAATCCTTTTTAAAAATTTTGGGTTGGGCCCAAAACCGACTTTGCAGGGTCGCCCCAAAGTTCCGTTACGCCCCCCCATCAGCCCCCATAAAGCAACTTCAGTGGGCGGGGTTTCAAATGTGCTACCCGACAATGCTGATCCCGAACTCGCGGTCATGAACACTCAGCCTGAAGTTAAATAAAAATTTAGAGTCGAATCATGAACAATCGGGGGGATCCCAGGGGGGGGTCCCCCATGTGGGCGGAAAACAGGCAGCCGCGGAAAAAGTTCTATCAATAAGTAAAAAGTTTTTTAATTTTTCAAAAAAAAAGGGGAATAAGTCGACTAAACATGCTGAATTTTGAATAGTTGTTGAAAAATCAAAATATGTCTCGATTTCCCGATAGCATAGCATAGTGTAAGAAAAATAGAATGTTAATGCTCAGTTGTTGGTTCATTGTCCATTAATGTCTACTCTTTATACATCCTTCATTTGATTGCAAAATTCGTGGAAGAGCCGGTAATACCTCAATAGAAAAAAAAAAAAAAGGTTTGCACTGTTGGTGGACTCTAGATAAATGTTCAAGATTTTTTCGAAAATTGCTTTACGAAAACATCTAATATGGTTAATATTACCCAAGACATAGGAGTGTTTAAATTTAATATGCATTTGGAGAAATTAAAAGTAATCAATTTAATATTAGTCTTAAAATGTAGAAAAAAAAATAGAGGGAAGAAATGATTTTTGTGTCTATTTTCATTTTTACTAATGTTTAACTCTTATACAGGTAAAAGAACTTATAACGTCAGCGTTAAATATTAGTCAAAATATGAAAAATTCTCTTGAGGGGCGGCACATTAGGTATTTGCACGCGGGCGGCTGACACCCTAAGAACAGCCCTGTAACAATAAACATAAATCAAGTTAGATTCTCTATTCTTATATTGTATTCTTTACTGTACTACGCATTTCAAAAACGTGAATGAAAGATGCATTTAACTTTCTTCATCACATAAAAGAAAAGAGAAAATTGCTTTGCATATAAAAATATTGCGATTTTTATCATTTTTGTGGACTGCAAGACAATGTTCTTTGTTTTGAAATATTGAAGGTTTTGTAGTTCATGGGAATCTTTTTTACAACCTTACTGTAGTAAAAGATTTGAGAATGAGACATGATACAGTTATTGTGATGTTGCACTTTTATTTTATCTGCAATAAAATTGACGATCACAGCATTATTTTTTTATTTTAAACGGACCTTATATTTTATGGTTTAACTATTTTAGGTATAAAATTTTATTCCAAATGGAAAACGCTGTTTTTTTTGTCTATAAGTTATAAAAAAATACGTTTGAAATTTATTTTTATGCGCATTTATTGTTCCTAAAAGTATTTAGAATACCTAACCAACGGTTTCAAATACAGCATAAATAAAAATTCAATAGAATAAATAGATGACTGAAAAATATTTGCATGTAAACCTGCCTGATCTTTCAAATATTGTTGAAAGATAACTTCTAGTTTTTAGATGGATAATTACTGAAAAATTATTTTAAAAACAAAAGTTTAAAAAAAAAAATAAAAATAATTTTTTTTGTTAAAAATGAAATGTTTGGGGAAAAATTTAATTTTTTTTCGTAAAAATATTTCTGTGATTAAAACGTAAACTTTAAAAATTAAGGCTGTTGAATTCTTTACCTGTTCCTTTGGTTTTTTTAAGAATCACAAATAGAAAGAGCTTTCATTTCCGCTATAAATTGTATGGAATTGAAAGAATAATTAATGAGAAAAAGTGTTTACTTCGCAGCAACATCGAATTCGTTTCTTCCCAAAGTATACCGAAACAGAAGCGAAAATGAAAATTTTTGTTTCGTGACGAAAATGATCTTAAAATTATAACTTCAGCTGAAGCGTAGTACTAATGAAACCAGACTTGAATGATGACACAAACATACAAAAATGTATTCATAAACATTCTATTCATAACGAATCTCTATTTAACGAATTTCGTGATTTAACGAATTTTTTTCTTTTCCCGATTAAAATGAAAGTAAAAACCCCTATTTAACAAATAATAAACCTCGAATTAGCGAATTATTTTAACAGAAAAAAAAATTTATCGTTGTGTTGAAAAAGGGAAAAACGATATCCACCCGGGCACAAAAAAAAGGATTTTTTAAGCGCTATTTCGACCAAAAAAGTGCAAACCATAAAAATACCTTAAAGGTGCTTTTTATCTGAGTGAAACCCTATCGGGGGAGTTTGGAATTAAAAGAACCAAAAGTATCTTATCCCAACGCGGGATTTTTTTAAGTTTTTAAAAAATGTTTTGGATGAGGGACACCCACCTGCGAAACTGAAGCTCATAAAAGGGATTTTCAGAATCAAAAAAGGATTCTGACGCAGAAATTGAAAAAGAAACCTTTCTTCGGGGAATTTGTTTTTTAAACCATTGTATGGAAAATGAAAAAAACATACCTCATGCAGCAGGATGTAAATAACGTGTTTTTCTTCTCTGCATAAAGTCGAAAAAAAGAACTCTTCCAGTGGGGAATCAAAATCGGCAAACATGAATTAGTCGAGACCCAAAAATCCAAAGCAACTTAAAAGCCAAAAAGATAAAAACATTCAATAGTTTTTGCAATTGGGGAACAGGGGCGCGGGGGAATGGGACCGATTGGCCCGACGTACCAACCCAAAGTTACATTGACGTTAATATTCGAAATCGTTTTACCAGAGGATCAGAAAGAAAGAATGGTGAAGTCTTAACCCAAAAGAATATTCATTTCTAATAGGGGGGCATAAAAAAGGAAATTTTTCCAACCATTAATAAAGACTGCCGTGCCATTTTTTACACTAATCAAAAACCCCTTTTCCCCGGTCATGGTAATTTCAAAAACTCTTAAACAAATTTAATTTGCCATCATCTTCCCGGGTCGTAATATTGGGCGAGGAAAAAAGTAGAACACGTGCTCTTTCTTTTTCAAAGTTTGCCAGAGAAAAAAAAGACTTGACTGGCTTTTAAGGGACTTAATATAAATCGGCCCCCAAAACACCAACTTTTTCTACTAGAAATCTTTAAAAATTTCTGTGAATTTGTAAAAAATTTGTATTCTTCCCAACATTTTTTTTTTTTTTGTTTCCCCGAATGTGTGTTTATTACTTTTTCTTAAGCCCCGTGTGATACTTTTTTGGGGCCGGGGGGTTTTTTTAAATTTTTTTCAATAAAAAAAAAATAAATAAACATGTAAGTCAGTATTTTTTAAAAATTTCCCCAAATTGGGCGTAAAACCACTAAAGTATTTTTAGCTGTTGGGTAAAAAGTGTAATATCTAACATGGAAAATTTTTTTTGTAAGTTGCTTAAAAGAATTTCCAAAAGTAAAAAATTTTATTTTTCTTTCCCCGAAAATCGAATAACTCCCATTTAACGAACACAATGTTCGGGCCCTATCAAAATACGGAGGGAAATTTTTTAAGGGGAGGGGGTTAGGGGCGAAAGTTACCATTCTTTTTTCATGCTCCTTTTTTTCGATTTTCAAAAAAGCAGTAAAGAACATATTGAAAAATAATTAGCATTAATTAATAAAAATCATTAATAACAAATACTTAATTAAATTTTTCGTAATATACTTAGAATTATAATCAACGAAAAAAAAACAAGGGTTTTGGGGGGGGCTGGGCCCCGTGGCCATTGGTCCCTATGAATTTTTAAATCAGGGTCCCAAAGATTTCATATTCGTTATGCAATAACTTGCTTAACTTGTTTTAACCATAAATTATTATAGCATTTGTTAAGAAAATTATTTCGAAAATGTACCCCTTTAAAATGGGTGTTCAATTGTGGTTCCGTATCGTTTCGGAATAAAAAAACGAATGCAGAAAATTTTCAGTGACAAAAAAAAATTTTTCGAAAAAAAAAATCTCAATTTCATGAAATATAAGAGTCTTTTAATCGAGCAACAATGTTTTATAGAAAAACAAAAATCGACCTTTTCTCATTATTTAATGCATTCTCCTACAGAAAAAAAAAACTTTTTTTTTTTCGCTTTCGGGTTTAAAAATCCATCAGAAATATGATTAAATCATTTTTTTAATTTTAAAAAAAAAAACAAAAAAAAACTTCAAAACCATTGCAAATCTGTTTCAAATAATTTAAAAAGAAAGTTTGCATTAAGTAGCATTTTGAATTAATTCCCCCACCTTTTTAAAACATTTCATTTCTTTTTTTAAAAAAAAATTTTTTAAAAAACATCAAAATATTTTTTTTAAAAACTTTTTGTAATCCCAAAGGGGACAAGTAATTGTAATTTGTATATGTAATTGAGGTATTAACACTTCCAACTAAAAAGAATCGAAATCGATCCTTCATAAATCATACAAAATTAATTTTATCATTCAAGCATGCGTTATTTTTTTCTGGCAAATATATAAGGGATATCAAGGTGTGGTAAGAAATATTTCCCAAACTATTATCGCCAAAAAAAAAAAAAGGAAAAAGAAAGTGGAATGACAATAACTCAAGTGTGCTAACGATGTCTCTCACCAGCACATAATCTCTTCATTATTCCACTCAGAACACCAATAACCGAAAGAAATTGTGTAATAAAATAATAAATAAAAATCCTTAACGGCGACACCCATGTAAATAAATATCTTCCGATATTGATGTTGATAAATGACCTGTTATGAAAGCTTGCTCAACGAGATTCATAATTGAAAGAAAAAGAAAGAACATAACTTTCCGTGGGCCGCTGCCTCCCCCCGTGTTATTCTTGGAACAATAAACTGTTTCGAAAAGTCATTTGCACCTTTACTCAAGTGCTGAGGCGGATATAACATGAAGTTGGTAGGGTTACCAGATAAAGATTGGAAGGAAAAAATATTTGGCGATTTTATTTTTTAAATAGTAACTTGATTCTGATATATTATTTGGGCATTATACTGTGACAAAAAATATTTTTGTATCGGATGAATGAATTTTTTTTTAACTTATAAAAGAAGACTACTTTCATATTTTTCATTTGTGTTCCCTTATTTTAAGATTTAAATTGTCTTTGCAATTTTCAGTGGAAATAATATTTATTTTTATAATAACACTATTCATATAACATTTAAAGAATGTGGAATATATTTTTGTGGAATAAATTTAAATATTTTAGTTATTATGTAATATATAAATATTTAAGTCGTGCTACGCGATAGTCAGTGTACAGCAGTGGTTTTCAAACATTTTCCGTTCTCGGAATCCTTAGAACAATGAGGTGTTTTTATGGAACCTCATTCCACGAACACAGAAGAATATATAATAAAATAGTATTTAAAGTAGATCAACACGTTACAAGTACATTTTATAAATTACTATACTTATTAAAAAATTTTAATGTAGCTTTAATATAATTTACTCATTAATAGCATTAATTTGTGTCTCAAGTGTCACCTATTTATAAACTGGGTTATGCGTTTTAATTTTTTTACACTAGCTGTCGAAGTCTAGATCTATTAAAATTATCAACAGTCGCATTTCATTTTTTTTATATATATATTTTGTTTTTGTAGTCACTCATTTACTGAGAAATATTTTTCTGACTACTTGCAATAACTTTTTAAGAAAAAAAATGGAGATATTTGAAGTTTGTGTGTGTGTGGTTTTCAGATTTGTTTAGTACATTTTAAGAAAAATATGCTAAAATTAAGAAGAGAAAAATAAATTATTTTTAATAAAATGGGAAAAAATAGGTAAAAATTTACAAAAAATAACATAAATGGGGCCCATTCTGTACCAAAAGATTATGAACTAATTATCAATTTTTCAATTCCGATGTTTTGCTATGTTATTCATTTTTGAAATGACCTTCGGGATAAGAGTTATTTTAGTTTTTACTAAAAGCTGGAGCACTTTATCTTAGTTTTAATATGAAATTGCTTTAAAAAACAGTGATTATATTCACATAAGGAACTGTAAATTTTGTAATAAAACAGTTATTGATAAATCTGAAGGTTAAAACACTTCACAGAACACATACATTATTATACAGAACATACACAAAAAAATTTCTGGTAATTATTTTCAAAACTTTTTGAGCAACCACTCCCCCCATCCGTTTGAGCATTAAAAAACACACACATCATTTCGATTAAAACGCATTTTAAACTTTGACATCTCGCTTTAAGTAATGGGATCTGCTTTTACTAAAACGCTTGTAGCTTTTGTTTTAGTGAACGGAAAATAACAAACATGGTAATTTCAATTTTTTGGCAAAATTCACAATTTTAGGGTAGTCGGATACCTTAGGGTTTTTTCTGAAAAACATTAAAATGTTTATAGCTGTGTGCGAAATCTTATGTATTTTCAGGGAATTTTCAAATTAAAATTTAGATTTTTCTTATATAACGACAAATCTGTGGTATGTCAACAAATTGTCCCTGTCCATTTTAGGTTGGTTTTATCTACAAACGAAAAAAGATGCATTTTTCATTAGAAAAATAGTTTTGCAAAACATCGTACTAACAAGTATATTACTTCACGAATCCGGAATAGTAAACAAAGGAATATTCATGATCCAATAGGTAGCACATACAAGGAAAAAATTATTTAATATTCTTTTATAATATTATAATAAAAGATGAAAAAATATTACACAATAAAGTTGTATTATGTATAAATAAAATTTTCAGTTGAAATGAGTGGCATGAGTTTTGTATATACTTACACAGTTATATATATATAAACTTTCTAGAGGTCATGAATCCCTTTTGTGCATACACATTTATAATTTTCTTTCAATTTTTAATTGCTACTCGTGGAACCCCTGGATATGCTTCGGGGAACCCCAGGGTTCCGTGCAACACAGTTTGAAGGCCACTGGTGTAAAAGTACAGTAACCGAGGCTATATAGTAAAGCTTTATCCCTTTACCTACCGCATTATGATTTACTGCAGTTTTTCTCAAGCAAATATTTTTTTTTGAATCACTATATTGAAAATTAAGGGATATACATTAAGAAAATACTCAACTTTGGGAAATTTAATCCATTAGAGCTAATTAATTAATTAAAAATATTCAACTGTAAAATTAATTATATACACTGTTCATTTAAAATAAATAGTGAAATAGTTTTCTAAGGTCTTCATATTAACACAAAAAGCATTTACCTTTTGACTAACTATTTTTACGGGACAAATATTATAATCTTCTTAATCCGCTGAAAACGCCATCAGCTGAAAAAAATACAATTTCTGCTGTAAAACTATTCGCCTTCCTCGCTAAAATACTTATCATAGAACCCGTGCTGCCATATATCTTGGAAGAGTGGATTTCAAAGAATATTTCTGCTAAGTACGTCAGAATATTCATAAAAAAGGTGTTAAAGTGAGTGGTACTTATAAGTACCTTCGGTAGATAAGGGGTTAAAGACCTGTAATCTATTCTTCCATCATATCACCAAAAGAAAGTGAACAACAGACGCGAAATCAATACGCACAGTTACATAAAATTACCGAAATTTTGATTGAATTTGTGATAGTCGGTAGTTCTAAAAAAACACTATTGTTTGTTATTCTTTTTGAAAATTAATCCCGCTTCAAGCTTCAGATAAAAATCGCTCTCTGAGGAGTAATGTGTGACCACGATTGCTGAGTGGTCATGATCTCGTAGTCGGTTTCGGGTCTGATGCCATTGATGAAAGAAAGGGGTGGATGCGCGTTTACATCCGCCAAATTCCTCATGTTGGAGTGGTATGGAAGTTTAGAATATAGGTGCCATCAACTACAAAAATCATCACCAATAGTTCCCCATCTGCTTTGAAGCGAGACGCTAATAAAGAATCAGTCAAGTGATCTGTGTTGACAACGCTGGAGCCAAAATGTAGATTCAAACATTTTTTCAAACAAGCTCCAATATGTATTACATTAATAGTTTAGTTTTTTCGCCCATATACAGTTGATTAAACCTGTGCATTTCATTAAAATAAAATAGAGATTTTACTATTTTTATTTTGTACATTATTATGCTTTATAAAAATTTTGTTATTGATCCTCGAACTTTAAAATTATATCATGATTAGGGACAGCTAATTTGTACAGTTTGTTGAATCGATACAATGCAATTCAATATGCATATTAAGAGGTTTGAAATATTTTATTTGATATAATCTCATAAGTACAAACCTGAAGATTAAAGTAAAACATTTATTAAATGTCCCCAACGTGGAAACAAATACATTCATTTTAAAGATTTCATAAGCTGATTTTGTTTCGTTTTGAAAATTAATCCTACTCTAAGCCTTCATGATGACTATTTGTAACGCATCACATAATTTTGAAACACGGTTGAATGACGAGAATGACGCCTAAATTTATTTTGTTGCCAAATTAAATATGAGAAAAATTATCGTTGAAAAATAAATAATACTCTGCAGAATTCGAAATTATTACAGGCAGCATATGTGATGGTACAGAAACCTAAAAATAGCACAACTTTATATCATAATTGAGTTTATTCATTTTTTCTCGAGCAAACAAATTACAAGACAATTAATCGTTAATTTATTATTTAAATAACATTTTTTGAAAACTAAAAAAAGAATTTGCACAAAAACATAATTTTTAAAATTAATTTTTTTTTTAAATCTCTGTCTTCAAATTGCTTATATATACGTATATTTTCTATAAAAAAAATCATTTTTCTTATAACTGAAAATATAAATCAATGGCGTACATAAATTTTCATGAGAGCTTAAGATCTTTCCCCTTCATTAACCCGCGATCACTCGCGCGGGGTGTTCTGTACACCCCAGCAACAAGAAAATCCTCCCAGGATTCTAAAAAGAACCACGATTTTTCTGTAGCTGCACATTTTAGGTCATTAAACCTTCAGGCCTGATGCAATCCCTCTTTCTCGAATGATTGGAATGTAATGACCTTCAAAAGTTTATCTGGGGCTTGAACTCCCGCGAGAAGTTGGGGCATTTGTATACAGTCTGTTCTGAATGTTTGGAAAATGATTAAATATTATTTTTTTACTTTTCTACTATCATTATCTCGTTAATTATAAAAATATATTTGTTACTGGTATATACGTTTTATACTGGTTTATAAAATATAAAATTATGTGTGTTTTAAAATAAAAAAAATTGTATGTTTAGTTTAAATTAATGTTAGTCTCATTTGTATGCAATAAATTTAATAATTTTATTTGTATAATGAAAAAAAAACATCTTGTACTTCATAAATATGTATCATAATGACTCTATTTTATTTTCATAATTAAATACACGTGTTAAAAGTTTGGGGTGTTCTCTACACCCCACGAGTAACGACGGTAGCAAAAACAGGCGCGAGTGACCGCGGGTTAAACTGTAAATTAAAATATAAGAAAACGTTTAATGCTTTTGAATATTTTTGATAATTTTTAGAGGAAGAAATGTCTTGATCCTATGTCTATGCATGTATGTATATATGTAGAAATATGTAAAGCGTGTGATAATTTGAAAAATGATACTAAATGTGAAATGAGTTTTCAAGTGCGTTTTAAAATATTTTGAATCTATAAAACTAGTAAAACAGGTTATCTTCACTCTAAAAAAATTCTACAATATTTTACTTAATTAATAAAATAAAAATAAATTCATACATATAAATTCGAGGGCATATGCTCAACAACTGAATAAATAAGATAACTTTCTTTGTTAATTCTGTCTAATACTATATTCAGTTTTTTTTTCATAGTCTTAAAATATGAACATTATTGAAGATTATTATTGATTAACATTCATTGAAAGAAACAAAATACAGTCGGACCTCTATATAACGAAGTCGCTAAATCCCGAAAAAAGTTCATAATATGAAAAATTCGTTACATAGACGCTCATCTTTCAATTTTCTATATATACCACATAACGATTGAAAATTCCACCAAGATAAATAAATAAATAATTAAATAGAGAGTGTGAGCTAATAGTAGGAATTGAAAAAAAGAAATAAAAACTGCAAGCAAAAATTCTTGACACCTTTATCCACTTCCTGAAGAACTAAATTTTTTTCTTTGTTGATCAAGCACTTACGTTTTGATATTTTCGAGCTACAAGAAACGAAGTTAGCAGTACAACCGATCAGCGCTACAACTGAACAGAGAGTAGTTCAAAGACACAGGGACAGGAGACATTTCCATTGAGGGTGAAAGGGGATATCAAAGATGTTTCCACAGAACTGGACAATGGAGATCAAAGGTTAGACTTCTTGGATAAAACGGTCAGAATTCTATTGCCCTCATGGAGTTAGGCACCTAATAAAACCAGTTCAAGATTTATGACCACCCTAAAGTATGTTAAAAGAAAGAACGAAACTTAGAAATATCCAGAAATAATACAAAAATAGGGAGGAAAAAAATTGAATCACTATAGAAAAAGGACTTCGCTATTGGGAAGTTATTTTACGAAGAAAATCATGAAATGTTCTAAGTTCCAGGAAAAATTTCGCTATATAGAAAAATTCGCAATATAGAGGTTCATAATATGGAGGTTTGACTGTATTACCAATCTTGTAACAATGAACTAAAGTAATAGTTGAATAATTTTAATTTGTTTATAAAAAATTACATGGAACACTTCTTTCTCTTTCTCTTCTTAATTCTTCAATTCAAAACATTTCATTGTTGCCATCTGAGTTAGATTATGCCTACTACACCACTTATTTGTATTATTATTTCTTCATTTACTTGTTTCTACGCTTGATATAACGAGTCATTAAAATATTAAATAATGTAGAACCATAAACATTATCTTATATTCTGTATTTATTAAACATAGTATTATTATTCTCAAATATTTATATTTTTTTTCTTACAAATTAATTTATTTTATTCCATAATTTCTAATTTTTTTATTGAGTATCATCTAAAACAGGGGTCGGCAACTTATGGCATGCGGTACAGATTCTCAGTCTGCACTTCTCAACAAATTTGTCAATTTTTAGTGGATGAAATTTGATAAATTTGTAATGGACCACACACATCTTAACAAGCATCTTCAGAATTATGAAATTACGAAAAAGTCTGAAAGATAACTCTAAAGTAAATGTACAGCTATTTTGTAGTAGATTATTGAATGTCATTATTGGAGAGATTTAATTGTTTGAAAAGAGAAAATTGCATTTACTCTACTTTTCGCTTTGATTTTACATATCTACGTAAAAATCTTTCCTCATATGAAAAATATTTTGAATTTGCAAAAAATTGTTTAAAAACTGAATGCTCAGAAACATATCTAATTGAAAGTCACTCATTATACCCTTGATTTTACTATAAGAAAGTAGAGCGGTGCAAACACTAGTTTCTTATTAAAATTTTTTTATTTATCTTTTTATTTAACTATAATGAAGGCAAATACTTATATTTTATGTTGTCTATTTCTTGTTTTAATAAATACGGCTAAAAATAAATAATATATGTACAATTTAAATATTTTTTTTAATTTTTGTTGAAGAAATAGTTATATTTTATGTTGCTTATTTTTATGTTAAGAAATATTTTTAAATGAGTCAAAATTAATACATAATAAAACTGTAAAAAAAACTATGTTATTGACCTGTATTCTTCAACTCTGCATCTTACCGAAGGAATGAAATTGTTCCAAAAATATCCTACTGTGTGGCAAGACTGAATCAAATTGGTAGTGGGTTTGGCACGCCACAGATAAAACGTTGCCACCCCCGATCTAAAGCATTAAAATCATTACTAATAGATGCAAACTCATTTTTTTAATTATCAAGTATCATATATTAAATTGTTTTTTAATATTCCAATTTTGCGAAATATATGTGAATAAAGAACAAAAATATTCCATTAGAGAATAAAATTTTAAAAAAAAAAATACTTATATTAAAAGGAAACGACGACGTACCAAATAAAAATCGAATTATCTCCCCCACTAAATTTAGAATTTGTTTCGCGAATTAAAATCAGAATTTCTCTCTCTCTCTCTCAGCATAAAGAGTTCAGCTCAGAAGTAATAAGAAAGTATTATATTTTCAAGTTAAATAAAATAAAAAAACAAAGCATCCTAAAAATTATTATCTCATAACATCAGATGAAGTTTTAATAGATGTAGAGTTATTTTTCATACTCTCATTTAAAATAAAGATACAAAGACACCAAAAGGAGAAATGAAAAATCTTTCTCAATCATTAACTACTACACAGCATCTTATCCAACTGAATGGCTGTAACACATCGCCGTAAACATCCAATGATGATATAAATTGAACGTGAATCTCTGATCTTAAAGGGCTAATATCCCATCTATTAATTAGATGAATCTCCGACGAAAATAAATTTAAGAGAAAAAAAAAAGAAAAGAAAAAAGAAGATTAAATAAAAAAAGATCAGCTTATCGCCAAAGTAGATTCATCGCCAAAACAAATCACTGTCACGGTTTTAACCTTTACCTTTCTTTTAATCAAGACGTGAGACGTTGCAAGTGATAAAATTGGCAGTTCAACCACCAGGGGGCGTTGCTAAAGGGATTCCCAAACTTGATTCTTTTTCCAAATCCCCCCTCCGTCTAAACCAGGTTTCACCTATAGTGTCGACCCAGTCGTATGGAGTTTGTAAAGGCAATTAACTCCTTAGAACAAGTACTGTCAGAAGAAAAAATTGGTTCTGTTTTTTCTTTTCCTCTTCTTTTTTTCTTTAGTCACTTATAGGCATAAAGAAAGGGCGAGCCATTTTAAAAAATCTGACTGACAGGAGTTTTTTTGCGTTTCATCATAAAGGTATTTGCTCCTGTCGGGATTCGTCTGTAGGTGGCGAATGTCACGGTTATTTTCGGTGTCAAAACCACAGAGCTCTAACTACATTTGTGATCATTTTTTGAAGTCCTGCCGTGCTTTGTTGGTTGCGTTGAATAGTCACGTATAAGTGGCATGACCCCTATCCATAATACGAATTAATGTGCGCTGACTATCCGACTGTTTAGCCGAATGCCTGTGAGTAGAGTGGTGAAATAGTTTAAACTTGTAATTGAATTTGGACAAGATGTATTGTACTCGGTAATGAAAAACCTAAAATACAACTAACAAGTAACAAGAAATAATTACAAATCAGCGTAAAGATTACTTTCTTTCAAAGGAGCGTTTATGAAAAGTGTCTGTTAAAGCTCCGGGAAGTGTCTTTGAGTGTTTTATCAACAGATGAATCTTGCATGTAAGATGTTTCATCTTTTTAGAGTTATTACTTAGAAAGAGGAAAATTAAAAAGAGAAACTTTGTATTCAAGTTTCAAAACTAAAAGAAAGTTCTTTAATTAAATGAGCTCTCTCATCAGGATCTTTTACATTCGTAGTAGGGTTTCTAATTTTCTAATTTTATAATTGAGATTTTTCTCTTTTAATTCTTAACTTCCACTTTATTTTTAAAACTTTAGGTACTTACAACAAGAAATGATTATTTGAAAAAGAAATCAAATTACTCCAGAAGGGTTCACAACTAGGTTCATTAATAAAAAAATCTTAACTTAATAAGTATTAAAAATGGTTTTTCATATCAACATAAATACTAATTTATTTCAATGATGCGCGTATGAAAAAGAATAGTAATGCATCAATAAAAGTATATATTTTATCATAAAAATTAATATTAGATGATATTCTTACAGCTATTGTTTAATAAAAAGGAAATTTTTTCTAGAAGTACTTGCCAGAAAAAATAAAGATCCTTTAACCAAACAATTTTTTATATTTTTAAGAGATTTTCCTATTTCCATAAACGTTTGTTTAATAAAAGGAATTTCTTTCTAGAAGTACTTGCCACAACCAAATAAAGATCCTTTAACTAAGCAAATTTTTACATCTTTAAGAGATTTTCCTATTTCCATAAGTATTTTTTGTTTCATTAAGGTTTTACTGAAGTTCATCGTTTATTGATACTGTTTATCAAGATAATTTATTTATTTATTTATTTGTCTTGAAAATTAGGATATATTGGTTCAAAAACTGAGGAAAAACTATGATAAATGTTTGCCTATTTTTTATTTCGTTTTTATTTGATTTGGAAACCATTTTTCAATTAATTTTAATTCACCTAAAAATTGATATTTCTTTTTTTGTTTTTCTTTCTTTTCAAAATACATTGCGTTTTAAAAAAATTAACATAAAGGAAGTATTCCATATTTTTTAAAAAATTTAATTATGAACGTTTAAATTTTTTTGAATTTAGTCCATTTGATTAATTAAATTAACATTTAGTTTTGTTAAAAGTTTTAGATTTATAAAAAATTTTTTAAAAAAAACACAGAAATGCTTAAAAAAAAATAAAAGAGTATTTTTTGCAGGTTTGATTTAATCAACACAATCTTTTAGAACACCACGGAAAACAATTTGTAAAATAAAATTTAAAATCTTATTTATATGCTATAGGATTTTATATCATGGTAATATACAGAAATTAATTGAAGATTTACTAAAGATGCTTTCTTTTATTAAATACACATAATTTATTTAACTTTTTTTCAAACTTATATTTTCTTTCCTCTCTCCATCTTTCTCTTTCTCTATCTTTGTATGCAATGTAAAATTGGTTGGTACTTATACATCCGTAATATAAACTGTTATTTTCCTATTCCTTATTTTATTTTTTAGTTTTTTGAAAAAAATCTTACTGAAATATATATTTTATATAGATTATAAAGTTTTTCGAAATGTTATTTTTATACGAATTTTATAAAAAAATTGTGTTATTTTTTTTTTTTTATATAAAAAATAATGAATAACTTTTAAACTTATTTATTAATTTCTTGTATATTTCTACTTGAGCGTCCTTCCAATTTAATCAAAATTCAATTCATTTTAATTACTCAAGTAAATTATATATTTCGTAAGTTCCGAAATTTCAACAATATCATATAAAATCATATGTAAAGCTTTTGCAAATAAAGTAATTTGAAATTAAAATTCTAAAGAAAAAATAATGTTGTTTATTATATTCTGCGTATTCAATATCCCTGATGGTCATGAATAATTCTAACAATGCCCACTTATAAGTAGACTAATAACACTTTATGCTCAGGAAGATTATGATATTTTTATGGTTAAGAAACTCTAGCAATATAATTTTATAAAGCCCAAATCTCAATAGTAATATAAAAATAAAATGTATATTTAAATTACATTTGTATAATATTGTAATTTATCTAAGGAAAATTTATTCCACTTAGAAAAGTCCGGCGGGCCATACGCGGCTCACAGGTTGAATATCCCTGACCTAAACGATTATGAAAAGTCATTTTCACTGCAAACACACTAACTTGTTTGTTTTATGCAATATTCACAAAACTAGAGGCAAAATTCCTATCTGCTTGAATGAGCGCAATCCAGCAGTTCGGCAAAAACTAACGCTAAACATTTTTTTTAAACTGAAGGTTTATATTGTACCACTCGTTCTTCAAAATATATAAAATATGAATTCCATCAGTTTTACTGGGACATTTTAAAATTATGATGATAAATATGCGTGTGACCTTAACTATTAACATGAGTATATAAATAAACCAGTTATATTGAATAGTGCTTTTCTGTGATTTTTCTGAGTTCATCAGAAGCGTCTACAAAATGATAGACACAAAACCCATTTTAAGTCAGTTAATGCGATTTAAGATACGAGCATTTAAAGATCATACTTCTAACAACATTTTCTTGTAACATAATTAGTATCTTTAAAATTAAGTAAAAAATTAAAAATAGTTAAGTAACTAAGTTAACATTTGTAAGATACTAGAATTCTAGAATTAATATCCATTTTGTTAGGAGCAAACATTTTCTTTTTAATAAAACATTGTTTAAGGCTGGGGCGTAGCTAGCGGCATATCAGCCGTATCAATGATACGGGGCTCCCAAGCTACAGGGGCCCCAACATGTGTAACTACAGTCCAACTAACAGGGTTCTAAAAAGGGCCCCCGGAGGAATTTTGATATAGGGCCCCTCAGAACTAGCTACGCCAGTGGTTTAAGGGAAAAAAATCAAACTTGAGTTGCTTCATTTCCTTCAATATCCTTAATATTAGAGCATTCTGTTGAAACTTTCTACGTAAATACAATTTCAAACAGTACTATTTTAATACAATTTCAAACAGTACTATTTTAATACAATTTCAAACAGTACTATTTTAATACAATTTCAAACAGTACTATTTTAATACAATTTCAAATAGTACTATTTTAAAACACTTTCAATGAAAAATATATCTACGTACCTATGTATCTCAAAAATTTCAATAAAATAACTGCATTTAATTTTACATTTGGTATAAGTTAAAGAACTTCCACTCTAAATGAACAGAAACATGTTTAAAGAAACTATAAACTTTCCTTTTTTAGCCTTTAACAAACATACAGATAATCATGTTTGTGTATTTGTTAGGAAATTCGAAATACATTGCATTTTTATCAATTCCCTATCCATATTTTTACCAAAAATTAAGTAATAAAGGAATAGCTTTGATGTTGCGTTAAAACTTGAAGTAAAATGAAAATATTAATTAAATAAAGAAATGCATAAAACATCTCGTTGCAATAACACAAGTATTTGTTCTCTAGAAGTACAGGTCACAGTAGAATAGCCGTAGTAATACAAGAGCAAATTCTCTAGCTTAGGAGTAAGACTGTGGGATTAAACACAGTTTCCAAACGTTAACATTCCCTTTATTTGCTTAAATTACTAGGCTGAAATAAAAAAAATACCATTATTTTTTCAGTAAAAATTGAAATAATTTCTCAGGAAAATGTAATGCCTTTCCCCCAATAATTCTATGCTATAAAACGGTATTCTACTTACTGAGAATTTCGTAATAAATTTAAAATACTAAAGTTAATTAGTTAAACATATTCACGGATAACTTAAAGGTACCAAAAAGTAGTACACCAACTAAGGCTTCTGATTCCCCGCCTTTTTCCCCATAATATTCGGGAATCACGGGTACATATCAACTATTCTCAGTATTCCCAATAATTCTTCAAAATTTAGATAAATAAAAAAAAGTTATTTTTAATTCTCATCAAATAAGAATATTTATGAATTCCAAAAAGTACACTCCATTATATTTTGGGCTACAAAATACAAATCAATACATGTTAGCTAACATTTTTTTAAAAATTATTTAAGAATAAATAAGCTATTAACAACAATTTTTTATCACTCAGTCTAGTTCTTATCTTTGTTATAAGCAACCGAACAGAAAATTCTCTACAACAAAAAATGTACTCTGAACTTCAGCCGATATTGAATGAATAGTTTTCGAACTCTCATCCAGTATTTGATTTTCGTTTGCGTTTAAGGTATCCGACTACGTTCGGAACCGTGATTTTGAAAAGCGCATAATTTTCATGACTGCGCCACTTAGATTGTAATACATGTATAAAATTGTTTTAAGGACAACAAAAATACAATATTTTGGCAAAAAATTAACTTAGAATAGCCTTTTTTCAAAACGTTCTCCTTTTATGAAAAATGCTCCTATAATAATAATATTTTGTGTGTGTGTGTGTGTGGTGCTTATATAAAGTAAAGACTTCTCCAGAGAATCTGAACTAGGAGTTTTGAAAACTTCACATTATTTTCAGTTACTATCAATTGAAATAATTATCAGCGTTTTGTTCTTAAAATTTCTACCCTCTGTTATAGTAAAATATGAAAAAATCCAGTTCTAAATTATATATTTCAAAAATCCTAACTCAGCCTCTGTACAGAGGTCTGAGATATATATAGGCAAAATATTATTATAAAAGAAGTATTTTTCATAAAAGGAGAACGTTTTGAAAATGAGCCATTCTATGTTCATTTTTTGTCAAAATATTTTACTTAAATAATTTTTTTATTGTTATAATATTCTTTAAGCAGTTTTATATACGTTTTCTAATCTAAGTGACACTAATTATCATAAATGTTACCCATTTATACGCTTTTACAAAACCACGGTTCCGAATGTAGTCGGATACCTAAGTCAAATGACTTCAATGTTTCTTTACAATCTTGCTCGAACTCGAACTTGTCTTTGAGATGATCAATTTTTCTTGTCCAACATTCAAGATTTTTCTTTAAAAATTTCCATATTCTCATCTGAGGGTGAAGAACTGGTCAATGGCTCGTTTTCCTCATTAAAAAGCTCTCTCATACAATTTTATACTTTGTTGAAGAACAAATCCTACAGTCCATCGAAGATAACTCTAATACCAGCACACGAGCTTTTGCTCAGAAGCTTAGGGTCTGTCAGTCAGCAGTGTGGTGTATACTGCACTAGTAGGGTGTGCATTTTTACCATCGGCAAAGAGGATAGTTATTGCAGCCTAACGATTATCCGAAGTGTGTGGAATTTTCACAATGGTTCATGCAGAAAGGTGCCGTGGACCTAAGTTTTCCAGCTTCTGTCCTTTTTAAAGAACTGCCATTCAGTAGTACATATGTGTTTAATGCACACAATTCACATGCGTGGGTTGGCAACAACACGCATGGTACGAGAAGTCACGTTGCATAACATCGTTTTGCTGTAAATGTGTGGGATGGAATCATTGGTGACTATTTGTTGGATCTTACTTGCTACCACCCTGACTGGAGGACCGGAAGTATCTAATCTTTCTCGAGACAGTGCTACCGACTTTTCTAGGCGCTGTTCCTTCGCATATCCGCCGAGATATGTGTTTTCAACATGACCAGTCCATAGCACAATTGTGCTTGATTACCTAAGCCAAACATTTGGAGCTCGATGGATCGGCAGAGGTGGGCCGATCACTTGGCAACCAAGATTACCGGATTGATCACCCTTGGATTTCTTTTTTCAAATGGCTCAAGAAAGATCATGCGTACGACTACCCCGTCGACAACGAAATCGACCTTGTTGGAACAAATAGTGGCCGCTGTCGTTGTACGTGATATGCCAGACGTTTCTGAAAATATTCGGTGGTCAAAGCGATGGCGCAGTGAATTCTTGTTCATGTAAATGGTCGCAATTTTGATCACCTACTGAGAACTTGTACTTTGCCTTGTTGGAATAAAAGTCACACATTCTTGTTTCTACTTAACTGTTCTGTTTCCTTGTGTTCACTTTACTTTGTCCATTTCATTCAAGTACGTTTGAGGATATGCTTTCCAATGCGAAATCAGTTTCTTGACGTATTCCCCATCTCCACGCGAAATTTGTGAGATGTTTTGAATCCTTTGTGTATAAAATTTACATCAAATATCCATGTTTCAATACATCAAAAATTACAGTTAACTATTCGGATTTAATACTAATGAGAGGTTACATTCGGTGCGGCACCCAATTTTCTCATCCTCCAAATAATATTTGTGACAAAACATAATGCATCAATTCTATACAATTGTATAAATGAAAAAATATTTAATATTTTCAAGTGAGTGTTACATCAATCCTACATGAATATTAAAATTGAAACGCTTTTTTATGCAATAAACTTTTAAATTATATTTATTGTTGGTAAAAGATAATTTATAAAAAATGGTACACATATGAGTATTTTCTGTTTCAAATTAGATATTTTTACTATTTGCTGACAATGATTATACTATTTATAGCCATTGATGCCGCTATTGTTTATAACAAGAACATGTTTTATACTTTGAATCTTTATTTTTTTAAAAAAAATAAACAACTGAATATTGCCTTAATGTTATCATTGTATCCATCATATATTCTATAATAATTAAAACTCGGAATCATGACTGGCTTATGCATGATTAAGCGTACGATACGGAATTTTATCTTTCATTAAATATTGACACCCCAAAAATATTTTTGTAGTTATTTTTCTGATTATAAAATTCTTATTTGTTATGAATACAAAAGTAAACAATCTTTATTTATATATTTAATGCTTCAAATGTAATCAGACATGTCTTATTCTTTAGTGAATTGATGAATCTTAACTTACTTAGCTCAACCTCCTTTTTCATTTATAAAAACATAACACAGAAAAACTACGTAATCCTATGTAATTCCTCCACCCGTATTACGTAATAGCATGTTCCGCTAAATGAGGAGATTTTTAATTCACCCCTAAAGCTAACGCAACCCAAATTTCTGAGGTTGTTAATTTTTCCCTGCGACGACGGCCAAAATAAATTAATTCATTATTGAGCCAAGACTTAGAGGTGATAGAAAAGCCATGGAGTTTTAGATCCCCAAAAGTAATTAACGGGTGGCATTTTAATTAATTTTTTGGCGATAACTATCGGTTTCTGGCACTACCCCACCCCACACACTCGTCTTTAAGAGATTTCAGAAAAGGTATTCGTTATGCCGTAAAGGAAACTTTCAGGGCGGGGAGGGATAGAAAACGTTAAGTGATTGATCAAACCTTCTTGAACAGACCAGGTGGTAAATGTACAAAATTAATCTTTTGGGATCCCCCCTTCCATTCTTCGACCCTCCCCCATCGGCTGCGTTCTAAAGTTGGAGCCCTCCGTCTATTGTTCTGTGTCTTGTTGGAAAAGGCATTAATCAAATTGTGTCGTTATGGCTGTATTTTCGGATATAGCTTTGACTCTGCTGTGTTTATAGCCTCAGCAAATTGAAGTTATTTGCTTCGTTTTTGAGCTTTGAGATTTTAAGGCCTTCGGGGAGATTTATTCTTCTCCCGAGTTTTCCCGAAGGAACCGGGTTATTAATAACTTGGGCTTTGTGGGAAAATTTCCTTTTAAATTAACAATCTAATGGGTACGCCGTCGTAAGGATTTAATAACTTTTTTAATAAAGAAATTTTGTAATGTATTAAGTAAGGTTTTCTGAAATATTTTGCATGTATGACGTGAGCATCGCCTGTGTAAGCTAGTGTTGAGCTCTTTTGCACTTTATCGTGTTAAAAGTGCAAGAAAAATGTTTCCTAATTAAAAACAATGCTGTTCTGGTACATTTTGTAATGACTATCGATATCGTACTCTTTATCTGATGTATCGTAGTTACTTTTTAGGTATTTTTTTATCGTGACTTTTTTTGGCACATTAAATAAGGCTGTATAAATTATATCTGCATGATTTAATTAACCTTAGGTAACCCAGCACAAAATATTTTCTTTTAGTTAATAATGTTTTTCTCATAGCATTTTTTTATTATTATTATGGCAGTGTTTTGAACCTTCTCATTTTTCTTACTACTTAAAATAAAGTCCTACTTTTTAAAAACAATGTTGTCTCTTTCCAATCATATAAATAGTGAACGAGACGAAAGGAATTTTAGTAAATATGAAGAAATTTAAGAAATAGAATCTTTGTTAAAATATAATTACGTTCTCGTTAGGCTTAACAATATGAATAATATAGCATATACTGAAATCTTCAAGATTAAAGTTTTATAAATGTCATTCTACTAATTTCCACTAATTTATTGAATTCTACTAATTTCAATTCATTAATAGAGGCTCAAGCGTATAATTGAAGTTTATAATTAAAAATCCATATTGATATGCATTAGTGTCATGGTATTTTAAAACATATTAGTTTATAAGGAAATGGTTTATATAGATAAATATTTTGTTGCAATAAAATAAGAGACAGTTATACTAACTGAGAATTTAATATAGAAATATTCACACATGTACTTTTGATTGTCTTTGTTTTCCCCCTAATATATATATATATATCAGGCCCCAGGCCTGCTGGTGAAATGAGGAGGGCATCATCTCTATAACTTCTTTATTTTGCTTCAAACACATAAAATCCAACATGGCGGCCCTTTGGCGCGCAGCCGAGTAGAACAGTAGACAACCAATTCGGCGAGGAGTCACCAGCTAAGCCTTTTCGAGTATGCGTTCTTTCTCATCAGCGTTCGCTCCACATTTAAATAGGCTTATTTACCCACAAATCCTTACGTGAAGGTAAAGAGTTCGCTCTATTTTCATTCATTACTGACTTAACTTTGAAGCTAAACTTTTCAAACCTGACGTATATATTATATATATATATATACGCTATAAAAGAAATAAAATTACTAGCCATTCTCCATGGAACCAAATCTTTGGTTAAAAATGGTCTGAATTTCGGGTTAGTTTCTGGTTTTCGGAATATGAAGTGGTAATTACATGTAATTTATTACTTTTCCAAGGTAAACAGATCCTTCATTTGACTCCCCAGAAATAGAATTTCAATGCTTCATATTCATGCAATTTTTATTAATAAGTGATGCAATCAAGTATCTTTTTTCTGTCTGTATCATATCCCAGTTTGTTCTTCACTCGTTTTTCAAAAACGTTATTTTTTTATTCACTAAGTTAGAGTAATTGAAAAGAAAAAATATGGGATACTCTTACTCAGAGATTGGATTTTATTTCAATGCATTCTTAGTGACGAAAAAGCAACAAATGAGCCAAAATGGCAAAAATTTTCTGGTAACTATATAACAGCACCAATTATTTTTATGGCGTTTTTCGCTTCGCTTGGATTAGACACGCTATTTCTTATTTCGAAAATAGTGAAAGGATTCAATTGTTATCTTTAAATGGAACTGTCATTAGAAAGTAAGAAAAATTCGTGTAATGTAAGTAAGAGCTTAAGGAAAGCCATATATGATCAGCAACGAAAATATTTTTCGAAAAGTCATACTATAATGTGGCGAAAAGAGCAAAAGGAATCGAAAATCTGCGTAATGTAAACAAAAGAGTAAGAAAAAGTATATGGTCAGTACAATCTGGTTAAATACGTCATTTTTTGGGTTACATCACATTTAAAAAACAAGCCTTCGACCCCTTTTTGACTCAATTTTTAAAGTCGTCACCAATGCTGTTGTAAAATAGTATTTTATTCTAGCTATGTAACAAATACCTTTACAAAAATCCTTTCGCATCCTATATAACACAAAATTGCATCCCATGTGGAAAACCGTGGAATGTAGGCATAAACAGTCCATTTCTCAATTGAGAATTTGGTTCGATCAAAGATGGTAAAAATAACTTATTGTGTTGCAACAGGTACTACGGTTTACTGGTGCCAGTCATCTGAATAAAGATGACCTACATCCTGCCATCAATAATAACACTGCTACCTATGATCAGTAGCAGCCCGCCGTGTAACTCTTCAAGTGAGTTTCACAATACAAGGACTGAGCATCTTAAGAGTAAGATCCTGTCCTGTTTACTGATAAAAGTCGTTTCAGTCTGAGCACCATTTTCAGCACAGCTATTTGTGCAGCTGTAAGGACATGATATCATCCTACCGATCAGGGAAAGGATCATTCATCTTGCTTTTGGGTGTTTAGGAAAAGCTACGTTAGTCAGGACGACATAATGCTTTTCTTTGGCACCGGCTCACTTACCATAGATCATTGCGATGCAATTATCCCCGTGCCATCTTTCCGAGTGAGCTTTTGATTTAATTTTATTTTTGTAGGTGTCAATGCAAATCCACAAAAGGTTTCTGATATTAATTTGCTTCTAGAAAGTATATATTCTACTTACTGACCGACGTGCCTGCTAGCTCAAAACCATGAAATATAGCGCTTTGTAGATTCCTGACAGCTGACTCGGTCCTGAGAAATGTTCTTTGACAGCTGAAACAGATGCTTCTTGAAGAATGACTACTTTTACCTCAAAAACTGTTGGGTAGTTTGTTATTGAGTATATACAGAGAGTATCACCGAATCATTTAGAATAGATACACATCCCTCGTTAAAGATCTACAGTTGTTCTTCCACATGGTCAGACAATGCTTATAGGAACCACCCCACTGGAGCTGCCAAAACCTTTTCTACTTTACCCATATTGTATGCTTAGCCTCTTTTTCTCACGGCTTTCTACACCCAAATAATACATTGTGTCCCTGTAGTGTTAATTTTATGTTACCCAATCGATTTCTTTTCAGAATTATCACCGATCTGAAAAAGCCGGTTTCAGCTTTCTGTACGCACGTAGTAAGTATATCGTGTGCTTGTCATATTTCCTAGGGAGCTAAAATGTTTTTGTAAATAATTTTTATTAATTTCAGCTTCGACAATTAAGCACCATTTTTCGCGCTTCAACCGCCAATGAGACCACGCGTGCTAGCTGCTGGCGCGGTTTGCGGTCATAGGATCTCGCTGCTGCGGTATTTCTGCCCAGTCATTTATTCGAATCCTGATGCCATTGAATGGCCTAATGCACATTAACTCCTTTCAGGCTATAAGACCCCCATAGTGAAAGTTTTGTGAATGTTGCTCACTATGTGCCTCAGACCCCCACTTGACCATTGTTAAAGCCAGGAGTTGCTCTGAAGTGCGGTGTGACAATCAATCGCCAAACATCAACTTAATATTCAAAATACGTAATAAAATTGATGAATTTTTCTCAATAATTTATATTGTGTTTAGATAAAATTCATTTAGTACGTGCTCCTAAATTGCGAAGCCGTCACGGCGTGCTTATCTCGAGAACTTTTTTCCTTTCGTAATTTCAATATTGGTCATGAAGTTTTTGTACCAGTTCTTATTTTAAAAGTAATAAATCCAACTTACCGGCAAAAGTACCCATAAGAGGAATACTTTTTTCTCCGCAACCACTACCATGTTCTAAAATTGCATTACATGGAATGTACAAAAGCAGCTCGATATCGGGAAGTTTTTCTACAAAATTTAGTTTTATTTTTTCCTTTATTTTTTAATATTTTTGTTTCTTTATTTTAAAATTGAACAATGTATATTTAAACCATTCAGGGGAGTAGTAAACATATATTCATGCATTTCTTCCTCGCATTAAAGTCAGATCAATCTAATAAAAATATCTTACAGACCAATTTTTATTAAAGCACTCTAATTTTATGAATAAAAGAAATGTATAAATAGGTATTTAGACCTTGTCTACGAAATATAGTTTCATAAAAATACCTAAAGTTTGAAAAACTTGATGTATAACCAGTGGCGTAGTTCTGAATGGGCCCCGTATCAAAACTTCTTTGGGCTCTTTTTTAGGAACGAAAGCCCTGTTAGTGGTACTATATAGTTACATATGTAGGGGTCTCCCCAGTCTGGGGCCCCATCATTGATACTGACGTGCGTGGCCATTCCCTGTGTAAAACGAATAGGAATTGTTCACTCTTCAGTGTAATTAAATGCAAATATGAATGGGTCATATATAGTGTTAGAGCAATTTTAAATTTTTCTAAACCTCAAAATTTTATTAAGATCTGCAAATGATTCAGAGTATTGAGAATAACAGCAATTTATCATTCAAGAAACCTTAATTTCAATAAAACGAAAAAATATTTAGCCGTATCTTAAGAACAATGAGCTTATAATAGAATATAATAAGATAATAAAATATTTATAACGAAGATGAAAAATTATGCTTCCAGATGGTGCCCAAACCCCATACTCTATATATGCAGTACACAGAGTTATCTACTCGTTAAGTCCTCATATCATTGTTAGAAAGTATATTGTCGTGTGTTTTACACTGGGATACATAACGAGATAGATGAACAGAGACATGGCAAATACAAACACACAGAGACTTTGCTATATTGCAAACCTTATTGT
Organism: Trichonephila inaurata madagascariensis; assembly: GCA_019973955.1. Lineage (NCBI taxonomy): Eukaryota > Metazoa > Arthropoda > Arachnida > Araneae > Nephilidae > Trichonephila > Trichonephila inaurata. The sequence continues at coordinate 370,804 of BMAV01007523.1, forward strand.
CCCGGTGATAGAAATATCGAGAATTGCGCCGCTTGATTCTATGACGGGACTCCACGAAGCGAAAAGTTCGACTTTTCTACATACACCAGCCTGAGTTTGAACCTGCTTCCCACTTACGGCGCAAGCCGAGTGCGTCAAGTGCCACCATAATAAGTGCGGCATCATCCTATCATTAGCTCCTCGGCTGCCGGATTGATAATTTATAAAAATTATTATTGCATTCAAAAAAAGATTTTAATACGAAAATTGAATCATTTTATAAATAGAAAAAACTCAATGCTGTTATCGAATGCTGTATTCAATGTTAATTTTCCGACTAAAATTTAAAGTGCAGTTCTTTTCGTAACAGCAATAAATTTATATGAAATATTTTAACTGAAAATTCATATTAATAAGGAAAAAAATTTCTGATGTACGTTCTATTAAGATTTTGCGTTTAATTTCAAAAGTATTTTTTATTAAAATAAATATTTTCAAATTGCATTTAAGGTACCAACTTCCATAGAAAAAGAATGATCAGAAAAAAAATGCGTTATTGTTCTACCGAAAAATAATATAAAACGACAAAATATTTTACGAAGTGAAGCACAAGCTCTAAAAAATATAAAGAAGAAAAAGAAAACCCTTCTAAAATTCTCGAACAAAATGCAAAGTAGGGGAAAAAAAGGGAGGAAGAAAACAAAATGATGTGTGTGTAGCGCTCACTGCTATTTTTCAGACATCGCCATTGTGTTGCCCTCTCAGATTTAAGCAAAAATAACTTTCTCTTTTTCTTTATCTTATCAAAATACATTAAACAAGGAAAATAACTTAAGTTTAGATGAAATTCTGCGCATTAAAATGAGGGGAAGAAATCTTTTAAAGGAGTAAGAAAACGTTTTCTTTTAAGATCAAGCTGAAGTGATTTAGTTTAAGTTATTTATTTTCATTTTTAATACGTCTTTAGTCTATGATATTTTATGAAAAAAGAAAGCAATACCTGAGTTATTCGCTTTATAAACCAAAGATAATCAAGTTCGCTGGCTTTGAGTTAATTAGGATATTTTCATAGGTTATAATAATAAATTGATTATAACGTGTCGATTTCTAACAGATGAAAACATTTAAGACAAGTATTATAAATCTAAAAATAAATTATAAAGGATGCAAAATATACATCAAAAATACTTTTCGTTGAAAGATAAATTTTAATTAAAATTAAGTGCTATCTTTTAAATTCAAGATAATTTTTAAGCATTACTCGTGATGCTTTCGTGATATTTTAACGAAACAAAAATATAGGTGTTTTAAGGTGTTGGTGGTAATAATTATAATAATGTTTTAATTGTCGGCGAAAAGATGAAGTTTGAAAATGCGCCTCATGTTTGTAGCTTTAGGAAAGTTAATATTGGAGTCAAAGCTGTAGCTTATTATATAGTATAATGAAGCAATCTGGATCCCATCGAAGTTATTACCCATACTCTAGTGTTTTTACCAAATACACTCTAAGTGAAGCTAAAATATTTGGTTACTTTGGTCGCCGCAGTTCTACAAAGAAAAAAAGAAACTCGAAAAAGGCCAAACATGGGGCTTCTGTAATAAAACAATTTACAGTTAATTTATGATTGAAATGAGAATCACAGGTATAATTTATGTCATCGATTGCAAAAAGAATTTTTTTAAAAAAAATAGAATATATCTATTTTTAATAGAATTATTCTTAATTTTATTTTTAACGAATTAAAATATCAAGGACTTATCGGGATATTGTAAACTTCCATAAGACAGTGCCTTGTGGAGTCACCTGACCGTTAAATAATTCCATCATTCAAGACACAGCCAAGTATACGGCATGAAACAGGAATCTGAACTTTTGCGATACAAAACATATATATGGTATGTTTACCTTATTTTAAGGCTTTTTAATTTACATCTTAGTCAGAACCAAAACATCAAGTCTATCTGTCGTGCTTTTGAAATAATACACTTTTAAATGGCTCTTCAATAGTTGCCATTATTATCTTTCGTGTTCATAATATTTATGGAAAATATGATTTTCATGGGGCTCTTGAAACAAAAAATTTAGCTTCAGCAAGGTTACCAGTAGAATGTGGCCGAACAAATTTCTTGGCCAAAACCAAATTTACCATTTATTCAATTTAAAGCACAATTCAACAACAGTTGTTTATATACCCGAGAAACCATTTCAAAAGCGTGTATAAAATGGATATTTATTATAGTGTCACTCTGGATTAGAAAATGTATAAAATTGTTTTAAGAATAATAGTGTTTATGCATAAAAATTATTTAAGGGCCAATGATTTTACAAAAAAATGAACATATGAATGACCAGTTTTCAAAATATTCTTTTGTAAAAATGCTTCGCCATAATATTTCGCTTATATAGCTCAGATCTCTGTACAGAGATCTCAACTAAATTTTTGAAATTTTATATGCTTAGAAGTGGGCTTTCTATCCATGTTTTACGACATCAGTCAGAGGGTAAAATTAAAAACGCCATACTTCAATTCTTTTGTAACACTGAAGTACAATGTGAATTTTTTCAAAATCATATTGTTTCCTGTACAGATCGAGCTATATATACATGCAAAATATTATTATAGAAACCTTTTTCACAAAAAGGAGAACATTTTGAAAAAAAAGGTTGGTTCTCTGGGTTACCTGCCGAAATATTAAATTTAAATAATATTTTTTTTGTCAAAATGTCCTTAAAACAATTTTATACATGTCTTCTAATCTAAGTGACACTAAATATCAAGAAAATTTCCATTTATGCGCTTTTTTAAAATCACGGTTCTGAACTTAGTCGGATACCTTAAAGCTCTATAATGTATCATAAAGTGATTTCAGCGTTGGATGAACATACCTCGAAGTGCATCGGAATATATTCTAATCTTAAGCCTTTTTTCTAATATGGCATTTAAGTATAATTTTAAAATGGAAGTTAAGGAGATGTCGAAGGACAAGAACTGGGCAATCTTGAACGAGAACACGTCCTGGGATCCTGAGGCTCCTAAAAATGCTGCTGTAGCTCACTTTAGACTTTTTACAGAACATGATTGTTCTGAGATCTCATCTGTTCTCTGTGTGACTCTGGTCAGCCTATGGCCGCTGAACATTTGGTCGTGTGTCTTTCACTAATTAGTCTTAATTCAACTGTCGAAAAACATTGGAAAACGTGCACTAATGCTATAGGTGCTATTGTAGTGTGTGGCATTTGTAAAATAAAATAAATAAATATATTCCAACCAATTCTCCAGACTCGAAATTATGTTAACAACAAAGACAGTTTCCTACCTCATTTTCCAGACTCAGAAGAAATTCGTTTGAAGAAGCTCTTATTAGGGGTGCATTCGTCAAAAGGATGCACAGTATTTTTAACTCTATATCTTGAAAGGGCTTGGCATCAAATCTCAGTGAATTCCATTGACGTACAGAAAACTACGGTTTGAACTCTTTGTATACCACCTGTATTTTTATTCATGACTTTTGGCTTACAAAACGCAGTTTACACGTTTCAACACTTTGTTTTAAATGAAATGATTGTTGCTTTTTCCTACATAGTTGATATTTAAATAGCATCCCACTGTAAAGACAACATATAAGATATTCTAAACAACATATCGCAGTAGATTTTGAGAAGTTGCAGCAAAGTGGCCTAACTCTCAAAACTGCCCAATATCTAGTTGAAAGATCACAGGTCAGTTTCCTTAAAAAAGTCTTCAAACGGTGTTAATATGGAGATGATAGAATCAAATCTCCAGTAGGATTTTAGCAACCATATTTAATTCAGAAGGTTTCGATGATTTCTTTACATGAGCAATTTTTATTGAAAGTCTTTATTCACCGTCGTTAAAAGTCAAGCAGCAACTAATAGCTATTCAATGAGGGCTAAGAAAAAATGATTGTACGAAAATCTTCTAAAGCTGAAGATGCCATAGCATTATTTAGTTTTTGTTAGTATCGATTACGCAATGTGACTGCTTAAGTCCGTCTTTCTCCTTCTACTAGGCTTGCAGATTGATGCTTTAGATTAGGTTATAGGAGCAGTGGCTCAATAACATTTTAGAAGTAACTAGTGGCCATTGAGATTTTTTTAAGTAAAATTAAAACCCGACATCACAGAGTTACAGAAAATACGATAGCGAACTGTTAGTTCACTAATATTTCATAATATATTTCCGTTATTAACTCGAAAGTGGAAAATTCACTCTCTTCACAAACCTTTTATCTTTGCATTTCGACAGAAACATGAAAAGAAGTAACTCCATCGCTATTTAAAACATACTTTACAATTCACGATAGATAACCTACTTATTTTCGGTAAGAACAATATGGTAGCTGTCAGAAAAGAGGAAATACAGTTGTCTCTTTCTGTTGATTTCGAAGCAATCGCGAATTTGCCTTGTTAAATTCTTCTCACAACTTTCAAAAGCCTCCTGTTCCTAGATCAGATTTTTCAATACACGGCACAATAAGTCTACTTATATTATGTGACCAAATATTCCAGTCAAGTTCCGCGAAAGTCAATATTTTACCACATTACGTATGCTGGCATTACAGCAACAATTCGTCACATAACTTCAAACTTTGTTTGGCCTTCTGTTAAAATAAAAATCGGAAACTGGTTTAGAAGTTGACTAAAATATTAACAATTAAGGATGCCTGGACATAACCCTAGGTCTTTGGTAAATATTCCATTCAAAGCCAAAGGTTTTATCTTATCAATTTTGATTTCATTGAACCTCGGCTATCATCTGAAAGTTACCAATACTGCTTAACTATTATTGGTAGTTACACGATGGCCCGAAGCTAGCAGAATACTTTGCAATCACCCACTGGCTAACAACTAAAATAAAATAAATTTATTTCAACCTATAGAAGAGAATGTTTGGAATTGTTGACATGTGAGCAGAATTAGTGGCAGAAGCCCTCATCAAAAATGGATCATACGAAATGGTTGCCCATCTGTCGTAGCAACTAATTAATATGCTCAGTATGAATCTCAATCGTTCCAAGAACCGGTAAAAATATAGGTTTTAAGTGTATTCATTATTAAAGTAAATAATTATTAGATTATCCGTTTTTATTATAACTGCAGCCGAAAAAAGATGAGAATTCACACAGTGAAATAAAATAAAAACTATAACTGAATTTGTTATCTTCAGTCAGAACAAAAAGAAAGTTAATAATTATTCTCTTCATTTTGAAGAAGAATGCTGTTTAAAAAATAAAAATATTTGCTTAACAGAATTATTTTATTTTGTCTAATTGTTTTCATATTTTAATAACAGACAGAAAATATGAATGAAAGAGAAAGAGAAAGTAAATGGAAATTTTATTTAAAGGTACGATTAAATTGACAAAAATCAGTCAAAGAATCAAATTTAATTTTTTTAGCTTAAATTATTTTTTATAAATTTTTTTATAACCTCACAAAATTTGAAAGATCTAAGTTTAAAAAACACAGAGTTATGATAACCTTTAGGTTCGTTTTTATTCATATTTTAATGGTAAATCAAACTTTAAACTGACGTATCTCAAAATAATAAAATAACTAGTTTGTCTTCATTTAAAATGTTAAGGCCTTTTTTTTTCTACTGCGCACAATGTTTTAATGTTTTTCTTACTATTACTAATAATACATGTAACAAAAGTTGGTATGCGTTTTTGTATCAAAGCAATATTTATTTTATTAAAAATAATTAAATTTAGAATTTATACATTTTTAACGAATTTTCAATAAGCATTTATAAAAAGAAGTATTGCACGAATACCAATAATGTTATCACAAAACCCATATCAACTTTTGCTACACATAGTTTGACATACTTGTAAATCAAATTTCATGTGTGTACCTTAATTTTTGTAGGAGCAGTAGCATTTTAAAATCACTTCATAATTTTTTTGTCCTTAAAAATTAAGGGGAGTTGGAAATCTCTCTCTCTTTGTACTGACAATGGAAAATTGGCTGTTTTCGATGTACCTTTTCTCAAAATTTGTTATATGTACATGCTTGAAATTTTTCATACAATTAAAGTATACCTTTCTCATTATACTGAAATAAGCTTTTATAGCTAATTTTGAATTTTTTAATAATTTATAAAATATTTTATCAAACATTGCGAAATTTGACCCATTTTTCACATAAAAAATTTGAAAAAAATAAATTTTTGAGTTTTTTTACAAAAGGTTTATTTCAATATATATTAGCTTTCATTATAAATATGTCATAAAAAATTTACATACCTGTGAACAGTAGTTTCTCAGAAAAAGTACATCTAACATCAAAATTTACATTTTGAAATAAATTGATTTTAATGAAAGCAGTGAGATTTCTAATCGGCTAGGAAATAAAAAAAATAAAATGCTCAATTTGCAGTAAATGATACATGTTCTGGTTTATATCAGACGTTCAACTTTTAAACAGAAACGAAGTACTTTGTTTACATTTTTCGCCATTCAAATGGGCATGGCCCAGCTTTAAAGATTATTTAAAAATAGGTTTTAAGGGCTTCTAATTACCCTAGAGGTTAAAGTAAGGTATTTTTAGAAAGGTTAAAATCTATACAGTTTGAAAATGTAAAATTCTCAAATTGTCAAAAAAATAAGATTTTAGCTTTTTAAATGGTTATCTTTTTATGAAATTTTGAGCACCACAAATCTGTTTTACACAATACATACATATACGGGGTGACCAAAAAAATTTTGAAAATAATTAAATTAAAAAATTTTGTGTAAATCGTACCACTGTCCCCTTAAATGAGAACGACATATAGGTGTTAAAATAAAAGAATTCACATCTTACACCAGTTTCAATGAAAAAAATATTTTATTTGTGAAGTCAAATAATTTTAACTCTCAAAGTAGACGCTTTATTGTGTGTTAAGCTAAGAAATACGTAGTAAATTAATTAAGAAAATGGATATTTAATCTGTAAGATATTTCACTATAATAATCTAAGTGTATTTTCAAGATGTTTTTAATTTTCTTATTTAAATAAAATTAGAAAAATTATTTGAATAATTTATTTAAAAAGGTTCTTTTTATTTCAAAAATGGTTTGAAAATTCTATTCGTTTCTCAATAGGGATTAGTAAAACTACTTAAGAAACCCTATTTAACATTCAAACCTGTCATAAAAACAAAAATAATAATTCTGAATATTTATTTTGATTATTCTACTAAAAAATTTATAATTCTTTTAACCCTGAATAATAAATTATTTTGGGAAGATTCAGGCTTCATGTTGTTCGTTCGACTTCTGTTATTAATGTAGTTTAATTTTAAAATTTTCATTTTTTTTAAAAAAATCTATATTAAAATACCAGTTATATGCAGAGAATTATAAATCTGGAAATTATAAAAACAAACTAAATCAATAAATTTCAAAAGGAAAATTATTGAAACAATTATTAATGCTACTGAATTTAATAATTTATTTCCCTTTGGTTTGCAATTCTTGAAAATTATAACTGCAATTTCACACGCTATGACCCTTTTCCATTCAAAAATATTAACATACAAGCCATTATAAATCTTTTATTGATTAATAATCAAAGCAAATTACAATAAATGTTAAATTGTATCACTGTTTATACCTGTCTTTTACCAAAAGTGAACTTAATTTATTCAGATTTGTTCTACGCAGTTATTCAATAAAGAACACAGTTTTAATAACCAAAAAGCTATGTTACTGAATAAAAACCACAAATGCACTCATATATATACTATAACATAAAAAGAGTGGCACCAAAAAGAAATTATCTGGATAAGACGAAACTGCGTATGCACATAACCTACGATAGAATATGCAAATGACTAACTTTAGGCAGAGCCAATGACTTACTAGCTGGAGCTCCCAGGTTGTTTAAAGAAGCATCCGGGCAGTATGTGAAAAAGAGAACATTGTAATGCAAAAGCATTACTTTTATGCGAAAGTGGTTCATTAGTGAACTGTATGAATACCTTGTAGAGAGAGATGGATTCGTATGAGCAGATGCCACTATTTGAGAGCTCGAGTGTGGTCATTATGGTCAAATCGTAGGATCTCTTGACATTTGTCTCAAAATGACTGCTACCATTGAATTATGTTAGCAAGAAGGGGTAAGCGGTGTATTACAGGCTTCGAAGCGGGCCTATACTCGTGTCAATCAGGCATTTGACTCTAAAACAAAACAGGTGATCGTCCGATAAGCTCTGGATTTCAATTTTTCCTTATAAATATTCCGAAGTGTTACCTGGAAACCAGTGACATCAACGACCAGTGGTAAGCGATTCAGCAAATGAAGTTTAAGTTCAAGGAGACCATTCTGACGATTACCCCTAATCGTTGCACACCGCTACACGCGTTTGAAGTGGTCTGTCACCAGTAGCTGTCGTGTTGCCTTAGAGTTACATTAATTTAACTCTCACTTTCTGTCACTCACGTACTTGAGTTGAAAATTTGGTTTTTAACAATAAGTCTCACTTCGAATAGAGCCCCGAGGAACAAGGGTGAGTCTGGAGATGTTCAGGACATCAGTGGAATACTCACTCGATTACTATCTACTAGACAAACCGGCAACCGGCAGTTGTGATATCTGGTGCCCTTTTATTTAAAAGCCGGACCTCTTAGATTACCATCCGTGACACCCATACAACACAGAAATACCTCTTTGAGATTGTGTGTCACGTAGTGTCGCCTTTTCACAAACCAATGGGCTTATATTTCAGCAGGATAATGCCCGGCCGTAGAAGACACGTTTTTGTTAATGCCGGTCTTCGTGCTTCTCCAACAATTCTTTGGCCAACATGGTAACCAGATTTCACTCCAATAAAGCATGATTAGGCTATGATGAGAAAGCACATCTTCGATCATATCGGGATAGCTCCAGTCTAACGCACCTATTGGAATATGTACAGTAAGCAATCTCTCAACAGGAGGAAATTCACTAACTCTACGTGTCAATTTTCAGTCAGATAATAGCTTGTATCAAGATCAGAGATGGATCAGCACTGTGCATGTATATGTATATATTATACTAGCTGGTATACCCGTTTCTTGCACGGGTGAATTGAAAAATTAAACAAGGCAGATTGAAAGATAAAGAAGTTTTTAATTTAATTTTACGTGAAAGGCAAATTAAACAAAAAAAAAAATCTTTTTGGATATCTCATATGAGCAAAAAACCATATTTGTTAAATTTTAAGTCTGTAGACCTAATAATTAATAAAAAGAATTTTTTATTTATTTCTAATGCCCCGTAACTCTCATGTGGGTCTATTTTTGAAAACACCTTCCTAAGCTGATATTTGCTCAGCAAAGGTAACATATTGTAACAAATTTTGTGCAATGAATGCTTAAAATAGTGTAAATAATTTATATCTGGATGTGTAATACGTTAGTTTTACTTTCTGTTGTATTTACTTTATGTTAAAATTGTTATATTCTTAAGCAACGCCGTGTGTTCCTTACACTATAATGGCGATTCAATTGTGTTGGCGATAGAGCCAAGTTGACATCCTTTTTGGCAACCATGTTGGCAACTTGGCAATTGATTGAATGGTGAACAAGTTGATAGGCTGTAGCGCCTGGTGAAGGGTACAGCAAAGAGATAACACCGGCAACGCTGCCGCACAATACATATATATGTCAATTTTCATAGTCATCGGTTGAACGGTATCGGAGTGATGCGATTTCATCTATACAAACATCCATATATATATATAATAGCATATATATATATATATAACCAATATATATATATATATATATATATATATACTGCTATACTAACTATATATATATATATATATATATATATATATATATATATATATATACACTCAGGAACATTGAAAATAGCGACCCAAGGAAGAAAGCATCGGATTGAAATGAAATTTAATACGCATAATGATACAGATGAGAGATTCCTTGATCTCTCAAAAACAAGACAGTTAAGAAGCAGAATACAGGGTGTTGCAACGACATGAAATACTGGGCAACTTCAATAGCTCGTTGGACACCTCCAGCTGCAATACATGCCACCACACGGTCCGGCATTGAGTTGATTAGACACCTTATGTTGTCTCATGAGGCAGATGGGCCCCTAGATCTTAAACAGCCAACTCTAAATCATGTACAGAGTGACACGATGGCATCTGCCATTTTAGCTGATCCACAAATTGTTCTACAGGGGACAAATCCGGGGGAAACGCGGGCGGCCATGAAAAGAGTCTGAAAATGACGTAGGAAGTCTTAAACAACTCTTGCTGTATGCGGACGAGCATTATCTTGCTGGAAAATTGCCCCTGGGGAGACCATTTTAGAAGGGTCCTACGGGGTCGAAGAGATATCATCAACGTTGGCCCGTTAAGGATTTCCACGCATCACAATTAAAGTGGACCGGCTATCATAGGCTATGGCCTCCCAGACCATTACACCAGCTGTGCGGGCAGTGTGATGTAGAACAGTGTGGGGGAATTGTACCGCTCACCAGGGCGCCTCCACACCCGTACACGGTTATCATCTGTCCTCAAAACAAATCGGGATTCATCACTAAACACAACCTTTTGCCACTCTTTTCAATGACATTCCACGTTGATCTGGCTTGGCACCACTGTAGACGCAGTTGCCGATGTTCCGGTGTTAAAGGGAGTGCACGAAAGGAGAAGAGACGCTTGGATTTAGATTTGCTTCTGCAGGTGTCTGGAAATTTGTTTGTGTGGAACAATTGCTACGCCTATGTCTGCTCGTATCGTTGAACGAGTCTGTGGGGTCCCACAAATTAACGCCGCACGATCTTTCGATCCTCTCTCCTCGTGGTCTTCCTGGTCGCTCCAGACCCGGTTTTTCACGCTTGGGTACCTATAAATTGTCCACTGCCACAAAATTTCAACGGCACACTCGAACGATCCTACCTGGCCAGCAACACGATGCGTCTGACCAGCCTGCTGTTTTTCATCCCGATAGTCAGGCCTCTCAAACTCGCTTAATTGTGAGAAATGTCTTCTAGCGTTTACCTGGCATGTTTAAACACCAAAGTCTTCCCTACAATCGGCGAGTAATCGTCACGTTTATGAATCTTCGAATTTGCTCTTCCTGATTGTAGCGCCACCTCGGTGTGTATTAGAGCGTATTGGCAAAAAAATTTGGGATCATTTCTTTCACATTACGCTGTACTTATTTGCAAATTTTCCCGGGTTGTTTTTAGCTTCCTTTTTGGGTCGCTTTTTTCAATTTTCCCTAGTATATGATTACGATAAAATTCTGAAAAGTGATCCTTTTTATATTTATTTCTATCGACCCTTTTACAACAGTACCTTTAGTTGTGAAAAAAAGTTTACAAATTAATAATTTTTTACTTCTTGAAAAATATATTAGTTAATACGGTTAATTAGTTAAATAATAAAAATTAAGATGTTTAATTCTTTTTTAAATCTTACATAAATTTAAAAAAGAGCCATTCCTTAGAAGAAATTATGTTCTTTGATTCAATGCAATAATAACTTTTTTTTTTGGATAAGTACATTATTTATAGATTTTTCGTATACGGCAGATGTAAGACAAATATAAGTATCAACTAAAAGCACGAAAATAATCAATAATTTAATAAGATATAGGAGGAAAAATAACTTATAACGAAATCTTAAAAACTACAATAATGGTGGTAAGATTTTATGCATAAAAAAGTAATTCACAACGCTACTCCCTTTGGTTCAAAACATTAATCTGCATTTTTGATTCAATTTCCTAAAGTCACTGCATTTTAAATTAGAATATGCAATTAGTTCCAATATAAACGCATTGTAGTAGGCAACTCTGATGACGGAATATCGGCTCACTTGAGAAAAATTAGGTGAAACTGAACATGAACCATGCTAAGTATAGCAATCAAAACAAAATTAAACTTCATGAAGAAATAAAAAAAAATAGTTTCGGATTCTAAATTTTAAAAAGCATCGAATAAATCTAAAATAACTTGATTTATCAAAAATTTCTCGATTATTTTTTTTAAAATTAATAATAATCTATTGCTATTTTTTCCATTAATCCAGTGATTCACAAAGTGTCTATATCGACCTCCAGTGGTCTCTGACGACCTGCAAGGGATCCACGTCAGCGAAAAAATAATTTAGGGTCCATGATGTGTAAAAGGGGAGGGTCTAAGATAGTAGTTCTCATGAAGCAAGATCGTGATTTTGATGCTAATTTACAGTTACCAGGGTGACATCTTAAATTTTATTAAAACAAGGACCATTTCAGCGTTCCTTTCCAGAATTAAGCTAAAGAAGTATAACATTGAAAATCCCGAATTTTCTGGATTTCGCAATTTATCATAGACACGCAATTAATCAGGACATTTTAACCTATGTTCAGCATTTAAATGCCCTTTTATACAGATTTTAAAACTAGGTTTGAGAATGCCTTGTGTATGGTAATGCCACAGTAGACAAAGAATTCTTAAGGTCACATTGAAAAAAAATTGTCAATTTCGGCTTTAAAAGGTTGCCAGATATTTGTTCCAAATTATGGAATATCGTGAGAAATATTTTAATTGCTTTTCCTAATGAGAAAGAGTTTCAACGCGATTGTCACTCTTCTAAACAACAATACATCAAAAAACAAAAAAAAAAAACTGGACACTAATAACAGAGGAGATTTAGGGTTAACCTGACAAGATTGATGCTAAATGTTGAAAATTTCTTATTAAAACATCAGATTCACCCCTCGCCTTAAAAACATTTGTTTGTTGTTTAGTTATTTTATGTAACAGTTATTTTGTGTATTAATTAAGTTTTTAATTAATTAACATGAGCCTCTTTAGCCCAGACACGTATTTTTGCAGTCAAAATTTAAATTTCCCCTTTTGGTACCCGACTACGTTCGAACCGTGTTTTTAAAAAAGCCAAAAAGGAAAAATTTTATATTTTACTGTCACTAGATTAGAATACTAAAAATTTGTTTTTAAGGACATTTTGACAAAAAAAATTTTTTAAATAAATTTTTGGCAAAAATTAATTAAATAATCTTTTTCAAAATGTTTTTTTGTGAAAAAAAGCTTCATTATAATAATATTTTTGCCCCGTTTTAGCTCAGACCTCTCTACAGAGGCTCAACTAGAATTTTTTAAAAAAATTTACATTATTTTCAGAGTTGCCACCAATTGAAATAATTATTGGTTTTTTTCTTAAAATTGCTCCCCTCTGTTGTCGTAAAATATGGATAAACCCACTTCTAAGTTATATATTTCAAAGTTAATTTTTAGCCAAAATATTGTATTTAAATAATTTTTTGTCAAAATGTCCTTAAAACAATTTTATACATGTATTCTAATCTAAGTAACACTAAATATCATAAAAATTATCCATTTATGCGTTTTTGCAAAATCACGGTTCCGAACATAGTCGGATACCTTAAAGTAATTTTTAATACCAATTATCAAAAAGACATTAAAAATGATAAATTTGTAAAAATTCAATATTAGGTAAGCAGGGTCTACCCAAAACCGAAACACTTGGCAAGGGGTCTATGAGAGAAAAAAGTTTAAGAACCCATGCATTAATCCAATAAGATTGCTGCTGTCATTTCAACTATCTTGTCCTCTCACACTCAAAACGTATCAGCAAATACCAAATAGTGATGATAAGTGAAACTAATTCATCCAAGTGCCAAACGAGTAATTACAGAGCAATAATTGTTATCGATTTGTCTGTCAAATCCAGCAGAGACAAGAACACGGCATTTCAAGGGGTGTCACTGTTATATAATTGACACTGTCGAACTAATGTGCAGTTCTAGTCGCATTGAAATATTGAACAAAATTACATGTTATGTGGTTGACGAGGGCTTTTAATGTTAGTTCATTATGTAATCCATTTAATTCCCATTGCATAGTTTTCCGCTTAAAGAATATACTTGAAAAAAAATAGTAATTTATTATTGCTAATAAGCTTGCTTTTCTTATTCTCCTCTCTTTGAGCAATTGGTTTTCTCTAAATTAGTTTCTGGAGTTGTATTTGTTAAGCTATTTTTAATGCTTCTTTACGAGTTAATAACATTTACAGAATTTAATTACCGATTAGTTTATTCAACTGAAAACGTGTTTTGAATTAACCCTTTCAGTACAGTGTTTCATTTGTACTGAAGATTTCAATCTGGTGTACACGTTAGGGGAAATTATAGTTATCGATGCGTCTGGAATAGCTAAGTGATTTATTTTAATAATATAGATATCGAGATTTATAAGTTTTAGAGAATTAATATTTCACCCTTTAAATAGATTTTAATGAAGAGTTTATCTATGCGATTCATTCTTGGGTAAGAAATAATGTATTCAAACATCATGGGAGTTCTTGAAAAGAAGAAAAAAACATGAAAATTTATTGCTAATTATATATATGTATTTTCACTCAGTAGAAAGGAAAAATGACATTTGAATTTTTTAAAGAAAAATAAAGTCATTTCTTTATTATTCCGAAATCCTTGACAATAATGTTTTGATTAAATGAACAAAACGAATAAAAAAAAATTAGTAAATTTCCTATTTAGGTCAAAGAAAATTTTTATTTTAGTTACTTTTATTAAATAGAAAATGAATAAAATATACATAGAAGAATAAAATTTTAAAATTTGACGAAATAAAAACTTTTTTTTTTGTAATTTTCCACTTTCCTTTCTAAATATGATGTTGGACTACTTTTTTTTTTGTTTGTTACTGTTTATCCATTAATTAAATTTAACCATTCTAATGAAATAGTAGGGAAAAAATAAATTTAAAATTAGGATCCCAGGTGGATTAAACCCCAGCCCTTTTGGATTAGGCCCAAAGGGGGTATCCATTGCGCTAGGGGGGACAAACGAAATTTTCCTTTTCTATATATGCTTTTACTATTATTTTTGTTTGTTACTATTTATTCATTTTTAATTTAAAATAAAAAAACTTTTAAAAACTGTGGGGATGCGGTAGCCCAGTGGTTAAGGTATTGGATCATGGCAGGCATGTCATGAGTTTGAGCCCAGTACCACTCAAGACCCGCCGTGTGGGGAGCGATGCACATTAAATCTGTTGAGAGTCTCAAGCGTCCTCCCATTGGTGGGATACGGAGTTAGGAGAGGGGGTGCCAGCTCAGATGTCCTCCTCATCACTTGACCATGGTTCAAAATTACGAGGTCCGTCGCCAAAAGCCCTCGTGTAGCTGAACAGAGCGACGTTAATATTCACTCACTCACTCATTGGAAAAAATGTATTAACGTCACGTGTCATCCACTACAAGTTTTAAAAAATGTATTTGAACTTGAATGGATGAATAGAAAGTATTTTGTTGACGATTGAAAATTTGATCAAGATATATATATATATATATATATATATATATATATTATATATATATATATAGCATTGTCGAGGCCTATTTATGTTGGTTACTTGTATGTAGATTAGTCGAACGATTATTTGTGATGGTTGATGTTCTATATTGAGGGGATTGATGAGGCAGTCCTTGGTGGCAGGAAATCTTGTTTATTATACATGGTGAGACACAAAGCATTCACACCTTAAACAATAAACAAGGTATGGATGACACTACACATATAGCAGAAGCAACATTTCACAGGACGAACACAAAGACAAAGAGGGATGAGCACAAAAGGCTTTCGTTTTTATACTGGCAGTGTAGATTGCGTGACTCCTTTGTAACAAGAGATGTGATTGGTTAAAAGGGTGGGAAAGAGATTCTTCTGATGTAATAATACTATTTCATTTCGATTAAGATTGACGCGTTCATTTTTTAATTTTGAACCAAAGTATTAAAAGCTATTTAAAGATTATTAAAAAAGAGTTAATTAAAAGGATGCTGGAGGGAATTATTACACACACACGCATATATATATATATATATATATATATATAGAAGAGTAAATAAAAAGTAGGAATTAAAAAATAGTTGAATTGAGAATTTTTATATTTTTATCAAACATTTTAAGTTATTTTTACTCTTACGTACGCTTGTAAAAATAGGAAACTGAAGCTTTGCATGATAACCAATAACTAAGTAGCAAGTTTTTTCCTATTTGCATTCATCACTTCAAAAAACTCTTATTTGACATTGAATCATACAGTGATTGGATTTCAGTTTGACAGAAATTATTTCGAACGTGATTGATCGCATTCTTAAGTATAAATATAAATTCGAACATCTTTCCTTCTCCATATATCTATCGAACAAGCATTCCTTGAATATTTTTATAAGGCTTATTACATCAGGAATTTTCGCTGATCATAGAAAAACTAGCATATTGCTCGAAAAGAATAAATTTTTAGCAGCATTTGTTGTGTGAATTAATGTACTGTCTCGTCCGCCTTTTGGTGACGCAAGCAGAAGAAGCTCCGATTCCAACACCTGCATCTTGATGGCTCTGCCTTCTTCCTACAAAAATACTCGACTAGTTCTTCCTCCATTGTCAATGGTTAACCACACCATCAAACTTCCTCCTCCTATTGCAGAGTTGAGTAAGATTTTTGACATCCTTAAAATTATGCCAATAGTATTGATAGCCATCAGGACAATTTAAATTAAATTTCTTCTCATCTGGGAATATGACAGAATTCTGTTTAGTAGTCCATGACATGTGACCTTTGGCCCAATGCAATCGTTTGGTTTATGTGTGTCTTTGTACACTTCGAATGATGTTTTCTCTTTTTGAACTGAAAATTTTGGATCTTTTTGATATATACTGCTGTATACAATTTGCCCGAAGACGTGTTAGTTCTGCTTATGTTTTGACCTTTGCATCTTTTTTCTAAGCCCCAGGAAAATTTCTCTTTTATTACAACTCATTTTTAATTTGATTGTCCTTGTCTTTTTAATCCTTTAATGTCTAGTTTTCGCAAAACGCCAGAAATCGCATTGTGACGAACTTTATGTGGACAGACAATCTCTTATACTCATCTACCCTAATTTTTATTGCGAATGCTTGTTCTTTTTGAAATTCCTTCTATTGTATATATTCATCTAGGCATTCTACAAAAGAAAAAAGATTCTATAAAGCAAAAAGGAGGATTTTACAAATATATTAAGAAAGAAAATAATATTATTACTCATCTTACCTTGTATCATGAGTTGTGGATGAACACTACACCGAACCTCAAAAGAGTCCTTTTAATTTTTTTGCAACCTAAAATGAATATATATTACATATAAAAAATTGAAAGTGATAGATATTATCTTTTAAAAAGTATTTATCACGTAAAACTACTATCATGAAGAATCACTAAATATTAATTCAGTAGAATACATTTAGCTACACATTTAAGTATTACACAAAGTCTTAGTATCCTTCTCCTTTTTACACTGTATAATATATACAAATATAAAAGCAAATAAAATTATATATATATATATATATATATATATATATATGTGTGTGTGTGTGTGTGTGTGTGTGTGTGTGTGTGTGTGTGTGTGTGTGTGTGTGTGTGTGTGTGTGTGTGTGTGTGTGTGTGTGTGTGTGTGTGTGTGTGTGTGTGTGTGTGTGTGTGTGTGTGTGTGTTAATTCCCAAGCCTTTAATCTTTAATAGCTTTTGATTTATCTGTTGTCCAGTCCTTCAGGGCAACCATTTAATTATTTTAACTAGCTATTCACCTAACGGGGACTTTTGAAACCACATCCATCCACCCACCCAAATCATGTGATTTTCCGCTGGGTATAAATACTGAGATCTCTGGAAAATCCCGCCTCTTTGTCTTTGTCCTTTCACCATGTAATCGACTACAGCGCGTAGTATTTTATTTCCTTTGTTGTGTCGTTGTGTGTTTTGTGTCTTGTCTGCTTTTTGTGATGTTGGAACGCAATATTATTATTAATATGCTTATATGTTTCAAGACGTGAAATAAACTGGATTAACTTACAAGACTGCCTCGTCAATTCTACAATAATACCATCTACTCGCCACTCCTTAGAGTATCATTACCAGTCACGCAATACTTGAATATCTTAGAAATATTATAGAAATATTATACATTATAATATATATATATATAATTATATTTCTTCTTATATATATACATATAATAGAATCGCAGATATTGATGTGTTGTGTGTGTGTGTGTGTGTGTGTGTGTGTGTGTGTGTGTGTGTGTGTAATTTTATTTGCTTCTTATTTCAAATACACTATAAATACGAAATTCGAACTATTAATACTAATACTGTGGAAGGTTTTCTATTTCCTGAAATTGCAGTCAGGTGTCTGTAAGATTCGCCTGCCATTTAAAAACTTTATAGGTGGCGTGGCCATGGAAATCAGACAGAGGAGACAGAGACATAGAGAGACAACATGGTGGAATGAGCGAGATGGCGGTTACGTTGGCGAGCATAGAAACAAAATGGCGTTAACAAATTAAAATTAAATGTATCGTAGTTAGTTTTCTTTTTATGTTGTTTTGTTTTGTGTGTGTGGCTGTTTTGAAGTAATAAATCTTTAGCCATTAAAGAATTAGTGACTTTATTGTGCCTGAAAGCTGGTGAAACTTCATTTGAAACAAAGAACCTAGAAATCACAAAGTAAGAAGGTAATTGTGTCATTTTTGTAAAGATAGATATTTAGGAAAAATTCGAATAAAATGTGCGTTTTAAAATTCTTTAAGCAAAATATATGGTATGCACAATCGTCAGAAAAACATTGCGTATTAGTTCAGCAAGAAAGAGAGATAGAAAGAAAGACGAAATTTATTCGTAATGTTAAGGAGTATTATATAAAAAGCTTCATAAGGACGATAGTTGCATTTAATTAACTGTGATTTCCCATTGATATGGAGCAAATTAAATATTCTAGAAGTTAATGCAAACAATCGTATATGTTTACTGACACTGTATTCGTAAAATAGATATAGATAATTTCTTATAAATTATTTTTACATGATTCATTGCTGAAAATTCCAAGAAATCTTATAAGTAAAAGAAGAAAATCATATTTATGAGGCTTTCTACAATTTTCCAAGCTATGATGGATTGAAGAGCTCTGAATATTCCCTAACACGCCTAACTGCATAAACAAGAGCTTTTTCGAGCTCTCTAATTAATATCGCAACACACCGTGAAAAACACTGATCCGCGGCCTAATTAAATCTGCAGAAGAAACAATTAATTACGCATCACATGCGAAGTTAATACATGGCCAGAGCGTCTCCAATAATAAACTAAAGTGGGGAGGGGGGAATTGTATTCAGCGGTGATAGGCTTTTATCTTTCTTGATTCCCCCAAAACTTCGTGACTATGCGAGTGCAAAAAAGTTGTATCGGGGAAGGGAGAATGCTAAAAGAGAATAGATTTTTTAGGATATAGGCGTACCGAGACTGTCAAAAATCTGAAACATGACTAGTTCTTGCTTTGTGTAAAGCGATTTTCACGCATATTTGTTAATGAAGCAGAACTAAGTTGACGGGCAAGAAATAAGTTGTAGTTAACGCGGAAATGCCAAATAAGGCTCACTTGTTTAACGATGCATTTAAACGCAATGAATACTATCCTAATTTTTTTGTTGTCTATTAGTGTAATTAATTGATGAGGTAGAGTTCATTTAGGTTGTAGGTGAAGTCATGATTATGATTTATCGATACTTCGGTGTTGTTACTGTCTCTTTCTGTAATGAATTTTTACCATGCCCCAGCATACTTCTTGCAAATTCTATTTTATGCTGTAAATATGGAGGTCGTAAGCATTTAACCCTAACCAGATAATTGAAGTGGATTCCTGAACATGTAGAAAGAAAACAAGGCAATCGAACTCAAATTTTGCATTAATACTAGTATTAAAGCATTTCTGGCAATTATTTTCCTCGCGAATAATTAACCTTAAAAAAATATTAAGTAATTGAAGTCCATTACAGTTTTACTTTTTTTCACTTGTACTTCAGAAACAAGAAAAAAAGATAAAATGACTTCTTAGAATCTTTAGAAAGGGATAACTATATAGAACCGAAATTTATATTGAAACAAATAAGGAAGTACAGATCGAAATTAACAGAAAAAAGTAGTCAAAATAAACCATTAGTTAAATTAAGCCTTTAGTCAAAATAAGCCTTTAATCAAAATAAACCCTTAGTCAAATAAACCATTGTAATTTTTCGACTGAGTCATACCTTAGCAAAGAAGGATCATGAGCTTCGAATTTGATTCTGTTAAAATCCATCCCTAGAAGCAATGGAAATTGATATACCGAAGAGTTTCCATAGTTGACAGTCTGTATAAGTCCACGTACTTTTATAGTTGCAACATGTATATATTCAATGGAGAGTAATTTCAGTGTATCGATTATCACATAAATGCAAGATAATTTCTTGGCAATGACATATTTATAATTATTTCATTAATTTAAATTCTGTCAATTGGCTAGTGACTTTACTACAAAAGATAAATGTGATATAAATTTTACTCTTTTATTGTATTATATTATTTTCATATCATCAGATATTAATAATATTATTAATAAACCGGTTTCAAAATCCCATTATTTTCAGCAACTTATAGAATCTCTTCAGCTTGAAGGACATGTTTGAACTGTGAATACGGCCTATAATAATTGAAAACTCTCACTAAATAGAAATGAACATTTGATGGCATAAAACAAGCTTACTTTATTTGCTAAAATTTATATTTATTAGAATTTCAAACACCCGATAATGTAGCTGTAATCATTTACTTTGGTCGAACTCGATTGTGAATCGAATAATAATAATCTGCTTTTGCAACGATTCGAGGAGAAAAATTCTCATATGGCATAGAACGAACTCTTGAAAGTACGAGCTTAGACGCAATATTGAATCGTTGCTCTAAGCATATTACACAGAATTAGAGAGTTTTGTTATCAGTGGTAGTCTGAGTAAATTTCAATGAATCTATACCATGTAAGCAAGGCCCAAGAAATAATGGTATATTTAAAATCCTATGTGGTTAATTTAATAATTCCACATCTCTGATCAAGAACTGCTAAATTATTTTCTAATATAGGTCCATATTTGTATTTTGGTGAATTAATTAGCAAACGAACTTATTTTAAAATTTAAATTACTTGTCGTAGAGGTTATATGGGTAAATATGTGTAAAGAAAAATAATTTTTATTAGTTATAAACATGTAAAATACATGAATTCATCAATTAGAAATTTGTAGAACAGTTGAAAACTATAGTTTTTGGGGTAAATGACAGTTAAATCTTAGGGAAAATAAAATTTCAGTGAAAAAACTGGAATTGAAAATGTTTGAAAATATATTGTTTTCTGTTTTTGTTTTTTAAAAAAGTAAATTTGTAGTGAAGAAACACTTTTTTTTGGAAAAATTTAATTAACAGTTGTATTAATTTATATATTTAAGTTATGTCTTAATAATGTAATAATGGAAATCAAAAAATATATTATTGGGATTATATTATCAATAACTTAACAGCATTTATGTTAGTGACACTTAAAAAATCAAAATCAGTTACTTATTCAAAAACATGAATGTGTGTGTTATTCATACACATATAAATATTTTTTTCAATATCTTTTTATATTGATTCATTTTAATTAATGTAGGATACCTCTTAGTAGGAAAACATACTTTTAAAAGAATTAAATTTTGTCTTCCACAAAACCGAATAATAAAATAAGCTTCTAAAAAAAGTACAGAATTTTGAATATAAAAACTGATCATTTATTACCATTTGAAATATACCTTTAATATCTTAATCCTTTAAGTTAGCTGTATATTTCAGACTTTGCTCTATGTTAATAAAATTATTAAATGTTTACATTGCTTTTATATGTAGTGCTGATTAAAGTTTTTCATTTTATTGAATAGTCTACTTTCATTTGAGCTTCAATTAGCTGTGTTTGCAATTTACATAACTTATGTTTCATAAAAAGATAAACAAAAAAATAATGGGAAAAATGCTTTGCAAACTTCTAAAAATTATATATTTTTCCTGATTTTGAAAAATTAATCAACAAACAAACAGGTTTTATTTATTTTTATTTTGTTTTATTTTATTTATTTATTTATTTTTGTGTGTGTGTTTATTTTCCAATACAGGGGCAATTTTCTATTCTTAAAATTTTCAGTCAATATTTGCCTGTAATGTCTCATGGTATACGGAAGGGGCGGACAAACTTTTCAAGGATACCGGCTGCTTCTAAAATTTTCAAGGTTTTGCAGTCCACCCAATGAAGTAGGTGTGGTGAGCTAAGAAAAATGTCTACAATATTTATTATGACTAATAATAAATACACAGAATATGTACTTTTCAACATAATTACAATAAAAAATTTTTTACATTTTTAAGACCACGTTTAAAGCAAAAAGCAAGATACAATTAGCCACAAATAGAGTGATATCAAATGATGCATTTATTATGAATTAATTCAAAATACATTTAAAAAAATAAACATTTTCATTTAAAGTTATTTTCATAGTTATAGTCAGTAGAAGACTTAATCAAATACTGTCAAATACTGTAAACAATAATATAATAATCGGCTGCATATTGTCAGCCAATCTTGAATATTTCGGTATATAATTACTAACTACTTATCTTTAGGCTGTCATCTCAAAATGTCTTAGAAATGCACCGGGTGATCACGATCAACTTAATGACTTCCCGGTATAAGGTTATGAATCATAAATAAATTTCCCAAAATCCCTCATTGGTTAAAATAAAATTTCTACACTATCCAAACAACTTAACCTAATTATATCTTATTGGGTTTCATTAAAAGGAAAAAACGATTATACATTTAATATTATAACATTTAGTTAATTCTCAATACATTTAGCTCTTTATTTATTCAAAAAGAACCACCGTCATTTCACCATAGCATTGAAAAAGGCTACAAACTTTTCTTACGTAGGAACTCTCTTAATATTTATAATAACTGGAGACAAAATTAATACATAATGACCTCAGATTATTTCAAATATACTATATTACTTCCATCATTAATATTTTTCCAAAAGAAATAGTATAATCAATCTGAGCAAACCGTTACAAAAACTCTATTTAAAGGAAACAAACTAAAATATGCCGAGAATTTCCACTTACGACCAGCTTAAGTAATATACAACGTCTCCTTTACGCAATTTCTTCAAAGAGCAGTGGGAAAAGGATAAATAGATATATCAAAAACCAACCAATTACAATAAACCTTCTCGCGAAACCTCTTTAAAGTGGGCGGAGTTGGCTTAACGCTAAGGCGAGAATGAATAGCTCCAGAGGTACCTAGATTGCTTTATTTGTTTTTTGACCTTTCTCACCGCCTGTAATACAGATATCACAATCAGCTCAACAGACTATATATTCCGAAGAGGCAAGCGAGCGAAGTCAGAGGTCACTCAAAACCTATTTTCCGACATGTCTTCTTTTGAGGAGAATGAAAAGAATGAATGCTCCTCTCTCTCTTTTTCCCCCTCCTGGTGAGCATGTGGCATTTTGTATGGAGGTCTTGAACCTAGGCTGAAGAGTAATTAAAATTTTGTCCCTCGTAGTGTTGTTATGTATGGATTCACTGACAGCTTCGTGAAGAATGAAGATATCTCAATTTTTATCGCGCCAAATCTCGCAGAATGGCTTCTTTTGTGAGGAGAAAGGAAGTGTAAATTGACAGGTTTGCGCTTCGATAAATATTAAAGGTACTTTTTGGAATTTAGAAATCGTTTTTTAAAGCGTTTTTAACATCTTACTTTAAATCAAGCATACATTAAAAACACATAAAGGAGATAAAAAATTAAAATATTCTCATAATAATATTATACTGACTCAATGTAGTACGTCAAATTCGTTAAATTTTAACTGACAGTTTTTAAAGCATTAGATTGTCGGTCAGAAAATGGCAACTGGTTGTTTTCATTATAACCATACATAATTATACAGGTACAGATAGCAATACGGTATACCAGGGTACCGAATACCGGTATTTGAGCCATTTGTACAACTTTGTCATACCGGTATTCACAGTATTTACTAGTAATTTTTCAATTCTACTATTAGCTCACGATCTCTGTATATTTATTTATTTATCTTGGTGGAATTTTCAATCGTTAATAAAATACATTTCAAAGTGCTCAATTGAGCTGAAATCTTATACACATGATTGTTTTGGATGGCAATACAATAATTTAATTATAATTAATAAAATTAATTGATTAAAACTAATTATTCAAAGAATTACAAATACAGCCACGTTGGAAACTTGAAAGGTTTTTTTATCACGTTTTAAAGCATTCAGTTGAACTGAAATTTTATATACACGATTGTTTTGGATGACAGTACGATACTTAAATGACAATTAATAAAAATTAATTACCACTTAATGTTGTGATTTTGTCCTATGTATATACATATTTATATTAATTGTATCTGTTTAATAAAAAGTAGCCAAAATAAAATTTTTCTTTGTTGATCTAAGTAGGAATTAACTTAAATTTTTTTTTTATATTACTTGTTTAAATTAATTCATCTATATGTTCAGGGATCGCCAACATTGCTATGTTGGCGATCCCTGAACATATAGTGGAAAAAAATGTTTTATGTCTACCTAAGGAGCGAAATTAATTAGACTGTGAATATAAAGTTACATCGTACAATCAAGAGAAGTGATAAAATATATGAATCATCCAAAAAGGCGGGCCAAAACCATCCTATAACAGCTGAGAGCGATACCGCACACGCGCAGGATTCGTAGTCTGATATTCGTATATGTAAAAACAAGGTTGTAGTTATGAAGAAAGTGCGTAATATTTCAATATTTTTTTTTAATTGGGGAGTTTGTTATTCACATTGTATTTGCATATCATACATTTATTTTTTATGTGATAGTTACACTCTCTAATAAAAGTGGCAAATATAAAAAGAAACATCTTGTTTTCCTTTTTTCCCTAAAATTTCTACTACTTGTATTAAAACCGGTATACCTTTATTAAGATCTAAAAATGCCAAAATACCGGTATTGAACTTTTGGTCCGATGTTGTCGAGATTCAGAATTACGAAGGCTGTTATCAATAGCCCCATGTTGACTAAGAAGGCAATATTAATAGCAATCAAGTATTTTATACTGATAAGGATCATGCATTTCCAACGTTCAGTAATATTTCTATGCTGCCTTCCTACATTTCTTATTTATTCTTATTGGTTGCAAACATGACCATTCAATTCATACTGTTAGTTCACTCTCTCTCTATATATATATCTTGTTCAAATTCTAATTGGAAAATAATGTGAATTTTTCAAAAACAATAGTTCAGACTCTCTGGAGAAGTCTTTACTTTACATGAGCACACACACACACACAAAATATTATTATTTTAGAAGCATTTTTTTTATAAAAGGAGAACATTTTGAAAAAAGGTTATTCTAAATTAATTTTTTGCCAAAATATTGTATTTAAATAATTTTTTTTTTTGTAACAATGTCCTTAAAACAATTTTTAACATGTATTCTAATCTAAGTGACACTAAATATCATGAAAATTATCCATTTAAGCGCTTATTTAAAATCACGGTTTTCCGAACGTAGTCGGATATCTTAAAATAATATGCAATTTTAAACCAATGAGAATGAGAGGGAGAAAAAAAAGAGCAAAACCATTAAATCTGCATATTGCTAAAAAAATATTTTACCAACTTTGTTTTCTAAAAATTGCTGACTAGTTATGAATGGAAAGTGTGGTATGAAAATGCAATTTTCATGTATAGTAACAATTTGAATAGATTTCTAACCTGTTAAAGAGGGAATTTCTAATTATATAAATGAAATAATATCTTCCTAATTTATTTTAATGCTTCATCATCCTTCAGAAACAACCCTTACTAAATTTATCAAACAATATAAATGAAAATTTGAATAAGGAATAAAGAAAATGGCCTGTTATCAGCAAGCCGATAGGTTTAGTTTATTAATAAAAGATTACAAGCTTTATGGAATCCATTAATTGCTCATATTAATAAACTCGCGGAGCTCTTCTCATATGGCTGAACTGTGGCCTTACAGTGGGTCCCAAGTCATGTTGGGATCTTTGGCAATGAGAGAACTGACCAAAAATCAAGAAGGGAGCCGAGTGGTTTCAAACGAAAATCTCCTTGACTCTCAGAAGAGCAAAGAGCATTATTTCCCCATACATTGACAAATATACTGCCGTGACCCAAATGACCAAAAGCTTTGGAAAGTCATGAAATATTCTGGCCACTGTGGGTCCAATCCTGAGGCACCTGGAGAGAGCCGAGGCTGTTACCCGCTTTTGCCTAACCACTGGCAGGGACGACTCTAGGGCCGGACAAACCGGACCACAGCCCGGAGAGGCAAATTTTAAGGGCGGCATTTAAAAAATTAAAAATTTTTATTTTTTTTTTGTTACAAAAAATTGTATTTTCTGAAATACTTACCATTGGGTGTGAATTTGGTATTTCATTTATTGTATCTTACTTCCTTATTTTTGTACTCTGTATGTTTAATGTTAGTTTTTTTTAATGTTGAAACTTAAGAGCTCGAAGTGGGAAAATATGTTCAACATGAAATTAGATAAGTTTACACATCTTTCACTAGTAATTTTCCCACCATCCCGAAGTATGGTCACAGAAATTCCTTTCACCCATACGACGTCCAATGTCAACTATCCAAAAAGGGACAGGGGCAATAAGAGTTTTTTGTAGAGTCCCAGAAGTTTTATTTTAGTCTTGAGTGTAGTTACTACAAGGTAAAGTAAACGTTTGTGATCCCCACCATCAGTAGATTATTTTTGAAAGAAATTGGCATGCTGAAATGGACGATTCCTACTCGTTCGAATTGATAACAGGTAATTATGTCCTTTATTTCGAATTATTTTGTGTGTGTGTATTTGACTTAATGTTATATATATACATAATATTGTTATGCTGCCTTTTTGTTCGCAAGATTTATTCAAGTTCTATAGGTGTGTATCTATGTGAACAATCTATCTTTTTTAATTATAATGTTTTGCTTTAGCGAAGAAGAGGGGCGGCATTTTCCATTTTTGTCCGGGGCGGCAAAACTGCTAGAGCTGGCTCTGCCACTGGACATGAGTTTTTGGGAGTATACCTCTACTGTCTTGGCCTGGCTGCTGACGAGGCCCGACCGCTCTGCGGCCATGCCATAATGGATGGCGACCACCTCCAATGCACTGGACTCGATGAATACCCGACTGACGACGTCGTCAATCGAAGGCTCGGCGTCAAATGGTCAAGAAGCCTAGCACGGGCATTGGATAAATAAAATAAATATTAATAAAATCAAATGGGGAAAAAATGTCTTACATTTAATAGCTTTAGTAAATTTTCCTCAATTATAATTAATTTCATTAATAATTTCATTGTTATTTAATTAATTCTTATGACTGCATAATTTAGATTAATATTATATATCTGTTAAAATGTCACTGGGAAAGAAATTGTATTATTCATATTATACGCTTGTTTTTCATCTTAAAGTTCACCATCTGAAGAATATCGCAATTATAACTATTTCAAAATGGATAAATATATTTCTCTTCATAAGAAACGATGTGAAAAGCGTGATTTTCTCACCTTTTGTTCTCCGATGTGTGAGCTGAGAATTATACTGGCAGCGTTAAAAAAACCTTCCTTTCACTACCTTTTTGTGTAATGTGATTGATCTACTTTAAGAAGATTTGTTCTATTGTAGAAAGATGTCAGCTCACGTTAAAACCCCTCTTCCGTGTTTTCCACTTCTAGGAAATTCATGGAAGTGTGAAGAAATGACATATTACCTGAAATACACGATTATACTTTTGTATTATTACAAGAGAATCGTAGAAAAATAATTATTTGGATCACATACATGTCTTTCTTTTTTCAGTTGACGTTTTCTTATTAAAGACGCGAAATGTTGTTCCGCAGTTTATTTTCTCACGGTGCATTCAATTTCCTTTTTTTCTTTTATTTACTTTTTTTTTAATGGAACTAAGATTTTTTCCCCTCAATTGTGAATTAATACCAGTAACAGGTTATACACAATGATACAAATGAATTTTTCTTTTCATTGTTCATAAATGAAAAAAAGTTTAAAATTTTTAAAGTGCTTTTTATCCAAACAGGAAGTAAAATGTAGACATTTGCATTAGCGTGCCACACCTTGTTTTTATGCCGTAATTCAAAATGACGAAAGATCCAGCGCATAGAGCGCACCAGCGTATAACGCCTACTCATACCGTTTCATTTTAATTTTAATATCTATTTAGCCGTATAACGAGCTCCCTACTTTTATGAAGAAACTTGAAATTTTTGTATGCCATACCTTTATGGTTCTTTTGAAGTCATTTCATTATACTATCCCAGTAGTTTCTGAAAAAATAGTGTATTTAGAACCTCAAACTGTTTTAAATTTTAAGCAGTACCATTTCTTTTAAATAAACAGTATTTCGATCTATGTAGAGGTCTAGTTTTTTTATATTCACCTTTTTTTTCTTTTGTTAATTTTTAAATCTGTCATTTTTATTCCCGGCATATAACGCGCACCTATAAATTTCGATCTTATATTTTGAGTTTAAAGTGCACGGTATACGCAGGATTTTTACGGTAATACTTAGCAAAAATAAATGTTTGGAATGTTTTTTACGTGCGCGTATTTCCCAGAGAAAGATTATAGAAAAAAAGAATGTAATGAAAATTTTAAATACATGCATAAATTTGACATTTTAAATGAAAATCACACATAATGAATTAAATCTGTATATTAAATAGATGAATTGAAATTATTTTATTA
This sequence comes from Trichonephila inaurata madagascariensis, assembly GCA_019973955.1. Lineage (NCBI taxonomy): Eukaryota > Metazoa > Arthropoda > Arachnida > Araneae > Nephilidae > Trichonephila > Trichonephila inaurata. The sequence goes on from BMAV01007523.1 coordinate 399,551, forward strand.
AAACAAAAACGTAAAGTTCGTTTAAACAAAAAAAAAAAGAATACAGTTTATTTCATTGCAGTAAAAATAACTTTCATTACTGATTCATTCAACATAATTACTCACATTTAAGTTGAAAAAGGCGAAAGTTATCTTTAATTGTAGATTTGTTTTATTTGAAAAAAAGTATTCAAAATGACTTCTTACAAAAGTCTTCGTTATAGAAATTATGAATAAAGAGAAGCGGGCGCGAAGAAGTTCTCGGTCAAGTAAATGTATTCCATCTTCCTATAAGAGGACATTCAGGGAAAACATAGCAAAATAAATATAGTCTCGTTCCATACTATTATAAAAATACTAATGGTAAAATTTATTTCAGAAACCTTAAAAGGAAAAATTCTGAATGTTTTTGTTTAATTTCTTTAGTTTTGGAAAAAGGACCATTTAAAAAAAAAGTCATCTATTACTAACACTTGCCAGCAGTTTTATGCAGCGAGAACCTCTCCTAGCGAGGGACACTACAGGAACTGAACATTCCACACACAAATAACATTACACAAAAAACTCGAAGCAAACAACATGTTGCCATCGAGCGAAAGATAAATACAGTCGACTGGCATTGGTAAAAGGCACGACAATAAAACTATTATGTAAAAAATACATATAAAATAGAAATTGTAAAAAATAATACTAATAATTTAATAGAAATTAAGTAAAGTATATAAATGAACATACATAGCCCATTAATAGTAAAAATACAAGTTGAATAATAATAAAAATGCAGTTTGAATAACAGCAAAAATTGAATTTGAATAATACAACAATGCAATTCCATCCAAACAATATCAAAATAGAAAGTATGTCGAACACAATTAAGTAAACAGAAACGTTTAGGGGAAAAAAAGAATCAAATCTATTGGGGCCAATACTAGAACATTTGCAGGTTGTATACTTATTATTTCTTTCAGTATATATTGTGTCATGTAGTAATGTATTACAGAGTTTTTTCACTTGCTTATGTTATTTCGTAAATACAATTATGTGCAATAATAAAAGTACATTTAAACAAATGAAAATAAATGCCTGATAAAACTACGCATTGATTCAAATTGTATTGACATATTGATCCAAAAAACTACACATTGTTATGAATTTTTTTTGATTTTTATTTACATTTACTCTTAACAAGCTAAAATAAACAGTTACATACTAATATGTACTCTTAACAACCTTATATAAAATAGAACTTTACCTTTACTTATGTCTAAATTCTTTCCCTCTCATTGTTGAATGTATGCAATATATTCTTCTGCTTTTTCATAAATGGTATCTTTCTTTTCTAAGGGTATCTTGATTTTATAATTTTATCTAAGCAAATAATTTTTCTTCAATGAAATTACTCGCAATAAAATTCAATTTTTGTTGCAAAGAGAATTAGGGCACTTTTATATCATTATGCGTATCACAACCATCGATTTCAAAAACATGGGGCAAGTATTAAGTGCCTTCTCATTTTTCTTAAACCAATTTCACATTATTCATAATAGATTAGTTTTCTGTCGAGTCGTCTAATTATGTTAGGAAAATATTTGCTTAGAAGTAATGTAGCTTTTGATCAAACATAAGATTATCCTTTGCTTGATTATAATAACACTCTTATCCAAACATATAATTACTTAATAAGTACTTATTCCGAACGACCAAAGAACGTCTTCGTATTTATTTTACAAGTATCTCTCACTCCCAGACAGTATTAAAAATAATAAATCGAACACATACAAAAAAGAATGGCTATTATTGGTAAAATTGGTCTAGAGGGGGGAGGGATGAGGAGATTGCATATACAAAAGTAAGGGGAGAAAATACTCCATCCCGAAAATTTTCCAAGCCTTTAAAATAAATTACAAAGTGTTAGGCTTAGTTGTTAAGTTTATCACTTTCAGAATTTTTAGGCAAGATGGATGATTATCTAGAATGTGGAATGTGGTTTATACATTAAACATTTGGGCGTAGCACAGTAATAGCATCTCGTTTGGAAAGGGGGGGGGTAGATTTTTATTATACCGAGCCTTTCTGTATTCTTTTTGAAACAAGGATGGGTTTATCGTCGGATACAATCGGATCCGATGAAAATATGAATATTAAAACGACGCTAACGGTGAGGACTGATGATAGGTGACAGGCTTTTGGTGTAAAATTACGCGGGCGCAAATTGCATGTTCCGCAATTCTTTTTGTTGATGAAGGTTTGGTTCAAGATTGAAGGCCGTCCCATGTTCCTTTCACCGTCCCATAAACAGAATAATTTATTTTCAAGTAATGAATTTTGATTCCTAATATAAGGGGGGGAGGGTCCACACAGATACAAAACAAATCGGACAATTCAGTGTGAACAGAATTTAAATGATTTGTGCTTTTTTCTTGGACAATTAATTAGCTTAATATAGCTCATCAGCGCTTTATACTTATTAATTGAAAAATAATTCTTTTTTTGTGTTCGGTGAAAATCGTTTAACACGAAACTGAGGGGAGTGAAATATTTTTTCGTGTTAAAGGATATTGCATAAAAAAATTATATGTATTCAACAAATGTAAGTTTATTACAATGCATTTTATTTACATAGATATGTATTTAAGCAAGTATCTAACAAAAAAAAATCAATGAAACAACAGACATCACAATGAAATTTAAAGCAAAATTTTCAAGGTTTTTAAAACGAAACATTTATTGAGTTTTTGGGAAATAATCTGATATTTTTCTTTGCATTGTCTTTTTTAGCATCAAATTGTCAACGCATTGTTCGTTGTTGTCCATTTTGTAATTAATTCCACCATTGGAATGTGCGTCTAAATAACCTCGCATACTTTTCAAGATGTTCCTCTTTTCGGATGACGTGGGATCAGCATTATTCATCTCCTTTTCGTCGTCGGAATCTGCATCAATATATCTTTTGAGCTTTGAACAAACTTTGCCATATAAATGTATCTTTTTACTAAAATATTTCTTATTGTATGAATACCTTTTGAATTAGGGCTTGTTATCTAAATAATGGTCTCATAAAGAATGTGACTTTTCTTATAATGTTTACTCAATCAGCTCTAAAATTTTCAAATTTCAATAAAACATTAAAATTTGAGTACATTCTCTAGATAAATGCATCTAATTTATTTTGGTAATACTTTTATCAATATAAGTTTATTACTTTCTTTCTTTAATTGCTTTGAAGTCTTACAAAAATATTGCTAAAACTTCACCTATAGTTGTGATTTTTGTGAAATGTAGGCAATTTATTTTAAAAATTGTTGGCTATTTATTGCTATTGAGTCCTAAAAAAGCATTTATAATGTTTAAATATGTTATTTTTTCAAAAAGTACTCCGAACGGATTTAAGTGTTTTCGTGAAGCGTATTTCTCTCACTGTATTTAGTTATATATTTACATGAATTTATTCTTCACCGCTTTTTAAATAATATGCCATAAAGAAACGTAATGATCCAGTGATAGAGCTAAATAAAAGATGTTTATTATTTATATTGATTAGTTTAATTGTATATTTACGTTTGAATAAAACGGCATGACAAAGACCAAAGTTTGATTCTTGAGATCTTATGGTTCAGGATATTGTTATTCCAAAATATGTCTTTCCATGAAATAAAAATAACTGTATACTTCAAATCCTGAAAAGGAGATTAATCTGCTGCATTTTGTAATATTTTCCTCTTTCTTAATTGTTAATAAGAAAACTAAGAGACACACAAAAAATTTTTTTGGTTTCTTGATTCGAATCAACAAAAGAAAAAAAATCAGCAGTTGTAGAAGAATGAATAGTAAGCATATTATTTCATTTTCTTTAAATTCCTCATAATAAAATTTATCCCTTTCGTAGACTTGTTATTTTTGTGAGAATTTTCAATATTCTTTCCAGAACGATAAGTAATATTTGAAGAAGAAAAAATGTAATTTAATTGAAAGTTGTATTTCAAGTTGCATTTTTAAATTAAAAAAAAATATTTTTACCAACTGCTAGCTCTTAATATTCTGATACGTAAAAAAATATAAAATTTAATCTCAATTGCATTACATTTAGAAAGATTAATCAAATAAATTTTATGAAGATGATTATGCTAGGTAGTTACACAGGTTTCCTGTGTGTGTTATGTATATAAAATATAACTCCATTCAAAGAGGTACCTTTCATTGCCTTAGACATACTTTCATTGCCTTGCTAAGATTTAGATGCCAATATTAGACACTTTTATTAGCTGTTAAAACTTATTTAATTCCAAAAGTTTTGGGGTAAAATCTAGAATTTAATTTAACTATTTTTGAGAGGTGGTTATTTATCATTATTATTATAAAGAGGACTATAATTTAACTGAATGGCTGTATTAAAAGAAGCATTCTAATTTTCTTTTTGGTAAGTTGTGTTTAAGGTATCCGACTACGTTCGGGGAACCGGGATTTTAAAAAAGCGCATAAATGGATCATTTTCATGATATTTAGTGTCACTTAGATTAGAATACATGTATAAAATTTTTTTAAGGACATTTTGACAAAAACAATTATTTAAATACAATATTTCGGCAAAAAATTAACTCAGAATAACCTATTTTCAAAATGTTCTCCTTGTGTGAAAAATGCTTCTATTATAATAATATTTTGCCTGCATATAACTCAGACCTCTGTACAGAGGCTCAACTATGATTTTTGAAAAATTCCAATTATTTTCAGAGTTACAACCCATTGAAATAATTATGGATGTTTTTTTCGTAAAATTTCTCCCCTCTTTTGTCGTAAAACATGGATAAACCCACTTCTAAGTTATAGATTTCAAAAATTCTAGTTGAGCCTCTGTACAGAGGTCTGAGCTGTATACAGGCAAAATATTATTATAATAGAAACATTTCTAACAAAAGGAGAATATTTTGAAAATTAGTCATTCTATGTTCCATTTTTTGTTAAAATATTGTACTTAAATAATTTTTTGTTGTAATACTATTGTTAAAACAATTTTATATACATTTTCTAATCTAAGTCACACTAAATATCATAAATATTATCCATTTATACACTTTTGCAAAATCACGGTTCCGAAAGTAGTCGGATACCTTAATTTTAAATATTCAGGTTAAAGGTTTGCTGCATACACCTCTGAATTCATGTTAGAAAAAAAACTTAATTAAAATAAATATAACATTCACATGTAAATGTGATCGGGAAACATAATAAATCTGAATGAATGAGTTACAAAACATCAAAAATTTACCATTAAAAATACAATTGCTTCGATTTTTAAATGTCAGAAAAGAGATAAAGTAGCTATCAGTGAGAAAAATTTTTGTACGTATCCGCAAAAGCAAAAAAACAGGAAACTTCCCTTTCTCTTGATTCATAAACTTATGAAATGTTACAATTTTTCTCTACTTTACAATCACAATTTTAAACGCAAGGTAAAAAAAAAAAATTGTAATAACTTTTTACATTTATCTAAAAACAATTAAATAACGTTTCTCTTAACTAACGAATTTTTATTTAACTAAATATCAACTAATTAATTAATATTTTAAAAATAATTAGATTTGTTAATTAAATTACTTTTCATACTATAGAAAGGAGAACTTATTTTAAAAGACCCCTGAGAAGAACAAAATCAGGAATTAATTGGAAAAGACTTTTTATTTAGGGTAAAGAATACTTTTAAAACAATCCTTAATTCACAACCTTCGAAAAAGAGAAGGAACACTTAATAATTAAACACATTGACAACACAATTAAATCTATCGCGAAATGTTTTGCACGTCCGCACCTAGTTCACAAAAAGCAAACGATATTTTTTATATAAACCACTAGGCATCCACCTACGGGGATATTTGCATGGAGGGCCTCTGTTAGATGATTACGGGGGCACTCCCTAATCGCTGGTTTGAGAAACCGGTCCTTGAGCAAATACGGCCCGTACCCCATGCGAAAATAATGAGGGGTTACTTTCCAAAACGGACACTGAGCTCCCTACCTTTGATTCAATTATGAGCATGACTTTTTGGGTATCTCCTGGAGCAGAAGCCGCCATGTTTCAAAAGGCCTGGCCATCACTCCAAGTGATTAATTGGGTTTTCTCGTGTGAACCCCAGAGGTACTTCGGAGAAATTGTTATTGAGCTCAAAACTCAATTGTTACTTGGTCTCTCTACTCCTCTACATAGGTTACAAATGATGGTTTCTGTGATGTATTAGTTTGTAGCTTTAAAACAGTTACTTCTTTATCGTGGTATATGTTTTTTTTTATGATATAAAATGTTTAAATATTTACAGCAACGACTTTCTTTGGTGTTACTTTTATTGGTAGAAAGTATTATAAATTTTAAGTAAAATTTCCACCACACCATTCAAGTTTTAATATAGTGTTTATCGCATGAAGGAATATTATATATTCAAAATTTCAAAGTGGAAATCTGTTTTGATACTCCCCAAATCTGGATAACAGTGATTAGAGTTCAACTCAGTCAGAAAGGAAAAAATAGAGATGATAATTTTTCCAAACAAGCTTTCATAAAATCACTGAATATACTCCCTGCTAGCTGTTCCAACATAAATCTTGATTTTTCTTTAAAAAAATTTTTATTGCATTTAAAAATTGACCATATTTCCTTAATTTATGAAATATATGATAGTGAACTTATAACAACTAAAGGCAAGATTAGCAAATAAGCAACATAACAAAAAAGAATACTTAATTGATAGTATTAAGGAGAACATTTAATTATTAGATTATTTTATGTTTATTTGGGAAATAAATTATAAAAAAATCTAAAATACAATATATTTGTGTTCAATTATTGTTTTTCCTTACACATAATTTTATTTTATATAAGAATAATGTCCTTTTAACTAAGATTAAACCAAAAACTATGAATTTCCTGTTTTTCTGTACGCAACTTTGCTACATGAAGTTTATTAAAAATTTTACTTTTACCAAACTTTGATAAACTTACTTTCATCAAAAACTTTCAACACTCCTGAAGTTCAATTTTTAAATATTTTGCAAGTAATTAATTAAATCGGATGATAAATTTAATTAATATGTTACACACAAGAAAGTATTTGGTAGATAAAAGCAAAAATGTTCCACTTTGATTTTTATTAATTTCATTGCATTAAAAGGGGAAAAAAATATATTTTGCCCTTAAGGTAACGGAAGCCGGAATTTCGTCCGATCAAACAGTTGGGATGCTAAGCAAAACGGGTTGATTAGATAAAAGCAGACGTAATTAGTCTTGATCTCATTTCAGTGTTTTTATTGATATTTAATGACGCTCAGCTTGATTAATGGTTGTAGAAAATAATTGTTACGCTAAACATAAAGATTAGGCTAGAACCATTAACTTAAGTAGGAAGTGAGCGGGTTATAGAAAGTGTGGTTTTTCTTTCTTGTTTAATTAAAACGAAATGACGTGTTAAGGAATAAATTCACTATGAAAGAAGGGAAAAAATGTGTTTGTCTTTAATAGAATGCTTAATTTATAGATAAATTTGAAGAGAATACGAAAGAAGACCACGTGTTTTTTCTCATAAAAAAACGTGGTCTTCTTTTGTAGATAAGAACAAAGCAAGTTATATATCTGTGTAAGTGTATATAGATACAAATTCAGTCGGACCTCTATATAACGAAGTCGCTAAATCCCAGAAAAAAGTTCGTTATATGGAAAATTCCCTATGTAGAGGTTCATCTTTTCATATGCTTTATAAACCACATGAAATAAATTCTAAATTCATAAACACTATATATTAAAAAGAGTAATTTTTCACATTTTTTTAAAAAATAATATATGTGTATTTTATATATCTGACAAATCAAAAAAGAAAGAAAGAAAGAAAAACTGCAAGGGAAATAAGAAAACAGGAGATCGAAGAATTCACTGTATTTTCAATATTAAGAAAATATTTTTATACTAAAATTAATGAATTATAAGGACATTTTATAATTTAAAAAGCATACGATTAATATTAAACATACATTATTTTATAATTAGAACACGGGACAACTCCACTGAGAGTGAAAGAGGATATCGAAGATGTTTCTAGTGAACTGGGCAATGGGGGTTAAAGGTTGTACTTCTTGGATGAAACGTCCACAACTCTATTGTTCTCAGCGAATTAGGATCTCATAAAACCAGTTCAAGATTTATGAACACCATGAAATGTGTTAAAGAGAGAATAACATGAATTTTTTTCGGAAATACTTTAAAAAAAAGGGAGAACAAAAATTGAATCACAAAAGAAAAAAGTTCGTTATATAGAAAATGTATTTCGCTACAGAAAGGTTATTTTACGAAGAAAATAGTAAAATGTGCCAGGTTCCAGGAAAAAGTTCGCTATATAGAAAAATTCGCAATGTAGAGGTTCGTTATATAGAGGTTCGACTGTATTTACAAATTTATGTAAGAATCAGAAACTGCTTATCTCATTAATATATCAAATTCTTAATTTCTGCTGTTTCTTTAAGAATTCAATCTATCACAAGAAAATTGTGTATAAACCTATTTATAGATGCAGTATACACATACACTCTTTCTCTCTCTCTTTCCATTCTTCTCTCTCTCTCTCTCTCAGTATATATATATTATATAGGAGAAAAGAAACTCACTCGTCCCAAGATCCCTTGAACTTTTGGAAACATGATCTTTAAATTTAGCAGACATGTTTCTTATGCTGAGATACGCTAAAAATTGGTTTTGCGTAAATTGACACCCAAAAGAGGATTTACGATGGTGTAAGAAATAAATATACTTCCCTTTCAGAAATTTAAATGAACCTTAATTAACTTCTTGGTTAAAATTATCCTTTTTAAACCAAGAGGTGAACACTATAAGAACATTTTTGAATACACTTGAAAGTTTAATGCTGGAATTAAGATATCAATGATTTAAAAGGAGTATAAAGTCATACACAAATGAAATATCCAGTAAAGTGTGTGGGTAACAGCTAGTATATTTATAAATATGAGTGTGTGTGTGTATAGATTAAATCACATTGGACTATAATCTAATCACTTTCATGTTAAATCGTTATTATTAGCCTTTAACTTTAAGTACATCTTATTTTGTCCTATTGTAAGCAGCAGTTTTTTGAACACCAAATGTATCAACCCTTGTGTCAACAAAATCCAATTTGTTGGAAACTTTGCTTTCCTGCTTCGACTTGAAAAAAAAAGAAAGAAAAGAAAGAACTAAAGGTCATTTTGCTGCTATGTGAGATGCATGGATATCAAGCTTCATATAATTTCAATTCACATGAACACTATTTAAGACGATTCAAAGTTTACTTTCACGCGAAAGTTAAGAAAAGTGTGGAAATGCTGAATTAGAGGCCTTATAGAATGAAGACTAGTGTCAAAAGAAAGAAAGATTTGCAGAATCTTTGGGTCAGTAAGGGAGCGAATAGTAGCATCGCACTATTCAGCTACTCTCAAGGGCTTTCAGGACCTTTGGGAGTGAGTCAACAAACAATTTCATTCTGTGAAAAAGTGAAATGCAAAAGCTGTGGAAGATCTGGAACAGCACTTTGCTCTTGTCTCCTAATGCTCGTAAACTTTTATCTACTAGTGTACTCATATAAAAGTTTTCATTATACTGAAACTCTTTATTAAATTTATTGTTTAATAAACCAGACTTCATTAATAAAAGGAAAATTGTTTAATGTATTAAATAGAAGGTATCTGAACACGTTAGGAGTACTTTTTAACAAAATAACATATGTAAACATTATAAATGCTATTTTAGGGCTCATTACCAATATACTACTATTTAATTAGCAATATTTAAAATAAATTACTTGAAATTTACAAAAAATGCAACTATAAGGGAAAATTTAGCAATGTTTTTGAAAAACTTCAAAGCAGTTAGAGAAAAAAGTAATAAACATATATTAGTAAAAGTATTGCTAAAACAAATTAGATGCGTTTTTCTAGAAATTGTACTAAAATTTTAATGTTTTATTAAAATTTGAAAAGTTAAGAGCTGATTGAGTAAACATTATGTTACATTCTTTATGAGACCATTATTTAAATAACAAGCCATAACTCAAAAAGTATTCATACAATAAGAAATATTTTACTACATTCTCTAGAAAATAACATAAAAATCAGGGTTCAAAAAGTTTTATATAAATATATTAGTAACATTTTGAATTATCAGATTCGCCATGATAGATTTTGAGCAATTTAAATGACCACTTCTGGTAGATCAAAGACCCCCTTCCGGTTTTTCTAATTTTATAAAATTGATCCTAACTTGACCTCTATGTAGTGTAGAAACAAGACAAAGTATATTTCGTAGAGCCAAAAGATAGTTCTATTCAATAAAATAAAAAACAAAAATATCTGTCTTGACCGAATTTGGTCATTTTCAACGTGTTCGGATACCTTAAAATCATCATTCTTGAAAGAAAATTTTATGACAAGAGAATGAATTCCAAACTTCTATATTTCCTTCTCAATAATATGACAAGACCTTGATAGGGCCACTAAAGGGAGATATTTCATTCTAGTCGCATTGCAGCTATATCAAAAGCCTTAACCTTAAATGTTGGTAATAACAAAAGAGATGCTCACATATTTTACACGTATCTCTATTGAAATATACCAGTACTGATATTTTTTTTTATCTAATCAAAAGTGAATAAAAATTCATTAGTGCAAATGAGAGAAAAGACTAATTCTGCAGATTTTTAATTCATGTAGAAATTCTTTTGGGGAGATTCAAAAGGCTCCAAATTCTGCTTTAATACTTATAGATGTATTGCTTTATATGGTACTCTCATGGTAAATGCATTCTTTAATTCGATTCTTGACATTTACTAGGCTTCTTGCTAACGCAATGAACAATTCTGTTGTCCGGGGATACGAAGACAAAAGAAGCTCCGAGTAATCCCACCCACTTTAGATACGGGGAATCAAGGAATTTGCCGCATAATACCGGATCGCATCAACCATTCCCGGAGGATAAGCAAAAGGGGATCGACGGGATCACGTGATGAGGTCACCCAAGCTTGATGACGTATAGGCCATCCAATGATTTATAAGCGTATTTGGAAAAGGTTGTCTCTTCTTTTCTGGTGATCTAAGGTTTGATGTTTTAACTTTTATAACTATAACAACAAATTTCGTATAAAATATTTTTTTTATAATATTTAAAGTATTTAATTTTCCTAGAAATTTTCAGATTGTAACATAAAGGAATTGTAAAGAAAAGCAGACCAATATACATCCATTCATAAATATTATTGAAAGAATTCATAATTTTCTTCGGAAATGAAATGAAGTCGCATTTTTGTTGAAAAGATATCAATAAATATATTATTTTAAAAGTTTAATTCCCTATATATTTTATGTAGAAAATACGGGTTACTTAATTATATGCAACACATTTAGATTAAAATGGGATTTCCTGCTTATCAAATTTAATATTTAATAAAAGTTGACAGCTATAAAAAGAATTCAAAAGTTTTTAAGGAAAAAATGTGTATAATTTTCTGTTTTTTATATCCCTCCCTCTCTCTCTCTGCGCGTATGTAAACATGAACATACATATAAACGTTTTCATAAGTAACATGGAATGTGTGTCATCCTGTATTTCTTCATATGTATTTCTTCATACAATGTAATACATTCATATTTATTTCTTCAGATAATTATATTTTACTTATTTTTAGTGTTATTTTGATTGTCCTTTGCGTCAATAAACAAACTATTTATTTGATGGAGCATTATTCCCATCGAAATAATACACATCTATTGCGTTTTTTTTTTAAACTAAATTTAATCATATTAATCGTATTTGCAAGGTATTCAAAAAACAAATTTAAAAATTTTATTTATAAAACTATTTTGACATGTAAAATTTACCGATGTATTTACGATCATGAGGATTTAAAAAATCGTACCAATTCAGAAAAATTTTATTTACAGATTTTACGTAGTTTCTCACACTTATTTCTATGAGTGTATTTTTATATCTCTATAAATATTTATATTTGTTTAATATAGTTATTAATTTTTTTCAATGTTAAAAATTTTATAAAACTAAGTCCCTACTATTTTACATTAATATTTTTATTAAATATTTCTTAAAATACTTATTTTTCTCATTTATTATATGCATTTACATATAAAAGCATTTATTGTAAAGAGTAGAATAACATGCCTGTTACTTAACAAACTAAGCAATTCAGTAACAAAAAAAATTATAACTTCTAATCTTAAACAGATGCTGTAGAAAAACTCATTGTATATGGTTTTTATTTTAACCTTCAAATCTTTAAGAATTTCTATTCAAAAGTAGTTTAAACTCAGTACTTTTATGACTTTTATTACATATAACATTTTTTTAAAAAATTCCGAAAGGTATAATTCAAAAATATCCTTTTAAGTGTTTTTCTCCATAAAAATTTTAATATCTGTATTTCAAATGAATGATTAATAGCAAATACATACTAATAGATATTCCATGATAAATATGGGAAAACAATATTTCGCTGCTTGATGAAAAATATACAGTCAAGACTTCATATATCGAACTTCTATTTTGCAAATTTTTCAATTTTGCGAACTTTTTCCTGGAACCAAGAACACTTTACTATTTTCTTCGTAAAATAACCTCCAAATAGCGCGAAGTGCATTTTCTATTTAATGAATTTTTTCTCTTGTGATTCGATTTTTTCTCTCCCTATTTTTAAAATATTTCGGGACATTTTTAAAATTATTCTCTCTTTTAACACATTTTACGGTGATCAATGGCGAACTGGTTTTTACTAGGTGCCTAATTCATCTAGAGCAGGGGTGGCGCGGCCTTTATGGATCCGCGTGTCATTTTTTCCGAAGAATTGTTTAATGAGGTAAAGACGTGCCATCAAATAATTTTGACGCGATTATTGCGAAAATAATAAAACTAAATACTAACAACTTAAAAATCTTTATTTACTACAAAAAAATAAAATTTTGCACTGTATTGTAGTAAATGTTTTCATTACACGTATAATTCATATATTAAAGCAACATTAATCTATAATACAGAAATCACATTAAATGACAAATAACTTATATTAGGATTGCAAGACAATAACAAATGAGTGTGCTCTCCGCTCCCCACTCACCGCGACCGATCACTAGCGTTTCTTTGTAATACTTCATAGAAAACTTTGTTATTTTGAACTAAAAGGCAAACCATTTTGATCGGTGGCGTGCCCAAAACATTGCGTCGCGTGCCATCAATGGCACGCGTGCCATTGGTTAGCCATATCTGATCTAGTGCAATAAAATTGCCGAAATTTTTCAAACAAAAAACTCAAGTAAAATTAACAGATTTTATCAATCATTAAATTTAAGGACGCATGTTGTAGTGTATACTTAAAATCACTGGTTATATAAAATAATGTATGCTTAAAACTACTTGCAAGGTTAAAATTAGAAAATGTAATTAAGAAATCGATTAATTTTAATATAGAATTCTTTTTTAAAATTGAATATGCAGTGTATTTATGGACAATGTTTTTTTTTTTTTTTTTTTTTCCTCCTTGATCTTCTTCTAGGTTTCTTTTTGATGAGTAAAATATATAAATTGAATAGATATTAATTTTTTTCCAAAAAAGTATAAATAAATACATTTTTAAATAGTATAGAGTTTTTATGAACTTAAAATTTCTTTTATATGGTCTCTAAAGTACATTAAAAGATGAATTTTTATTTAACAAATTTTCCATATAACGAACTTTTTTTAGGAAGTTAGCGACTTCGTTAAATACAGGTCAGACTGTATAGTAAAACAACGATTAGTAATGGACATAACACTTTGGCAGATGCAAAATGTTAAAATCGCAAGCATTAACTTTTTCCAAACGCACACTCGTTTCAATAATGATATCCATTTAATTATTCATTTCTTTACCCTTTTTTTCTATTTTTATTCATTTGAGAGGTATATGATCCGTGGAAGAAAACATTAAACTTAAGTTCTTTGGTAAACCAACTGCAACAACAGAAGGATGGGTAAAAGAGGAGAGGGGGGATCTACCACCCTTTTAAATTTGCGCCTTTTATTCGGTAGCTTTAACAAGCTGTGAACTCTTTATCCTCACTATCTGTTCGAATAAAAAGGGAGGGTTCCCCACCTTTTAGGGTGATTTTTAACCACTTTTTTATGATCTCGTCTGACGTATTACGGAACAGATGTGGATGTTGTGCTGAGTAAATCATTTTACAGGGGATGGTGCGTTGTGTTTCTTTTTAACGCCCAGTGCCATAAAAAGCGATTTCTTTTATGAGGGCTGTTTATAAGGTAGGAGGGCTGCCTGAAAGTGGTCGCGGTCGATTAAACGTGTCGCTCAGTGGTTTTTCTCGCCTCATTTAACGGCTAAAAAATTTTATTTTTGAGGTTTTAGGTAGCACATGGTTTTGCTTATATCCCAGAAGAAAGGGAAGTAGTAAAAGTAAATGTAATATGAAAAAATTGAATTTTGGGATATTTATTAAGGTATTCGACCACGTTCGGAACCGTGATTTTAAAAAGTGCATAAAAGGATAATTTTGATTACATTTAGTGCCACTTAGATTAGAATACATGTATAAAATTGTCTTAAGGACATTTTGACAAAAAAAAAATATTTAAATACAATATTTCGGCAAAAAATTAACTTAGAATGACCTTTTTTAAAAATGTTCTCCTTTTGTAAAAAATGCTTCTATTATAATAATACTTTGCCTGTATATAGCTCAGACATCTGTACAGAGGCTCAACTATGATTTTTGAAAAATTCCCATTATTTTCAGAGTTACAACCCATTGAAATAATTATTGGCGTTTTTTCTTGAAATTGCTCCCCTTTGTTGTCGTAAAATATGGGTAAACTCACTCCTAAGTTATATATTTCAAAAATTCTAGTTGAGCCCCTGTAAAGAGATCTGAGCTATATACAGGCAAAATATTATTATAATAGAAGCATTTTTCGCAAAAGGAGAATATTTTGAAAATGGGTCATTCTAGGCTCATTTTTTGTCAAAATATTGTACTTAAATAATTTTTTTATTGTAATAATATTCTTAAACCAATTTTATATACATTTTCTAATCTGACACTAAATATCATAAATATTATCCATTTATAAGCTTTTTCAAAATCAGGGTTCCGAACGTAGTCGGATACCTTAAGTAAAATATTTGGTAAAAAAAGTAATTTTTGAAGAGATATTTAGACTAAAATTCCAATTGATCTAATTTTTTAAAAATGTATTGATCCTCTTTCTGTACTCTTGCTACTAGAACATAAAGCAATAATTTTCAAGTTTTTCCCTGTACAGTTATTTACTTGTTCGTGATCTTAAATTTGTTGCACCTTTTGATTTAACCGAGTTTATTTTTTAAAAAAAGAACTTTTTTTATTATTATTCATGCTGTTGACAATACAGAGAAAATTATTCTTATACCATACAGTGTGATCCCAAAGCGATACAAATTCAATAATAATGTAGTAAGATACACAATGCAAATATTTACATAGAAAAATCTGAAGTACAAAGTATTACTCAAAAAGAAAAATGTAAACGATAAAAGTTATGTAAAAGAGGTTAAACCGCAAGATTGAGACTGCATACCTGTTCAAAAGGTCTCTAATTTTCCAGTATCTTGAATAAAGCTGTTCTTAGAGAGTGTTGAGCAGAAAATATGTGTCCAGCGTTCATCACCGCACAATAGCAATTAAGTAAGCAGGATTATCAACTATTTGGAATCTGTGAAGGTGTGCATATAAACAGTCATGCATTGTAGCTAGACGAAAGACAGCTACAGAGTTGTTTATAGAGTAGTTGGGAGATAATGATGCCTATTCCCAGAGTTTATCTCTTGTTCTTTCTTTTGATTGTGACAGTTTCATAGCCTTGAACATGGCCATATTGATTTTTGTTGATACTTTCAAAACAAAAAAAAGGGAGAAAACAAAGAAAAAAGAAGAAACGTGGAAAATGATTTTGCCAAAATTATTATTGCTTATGCTTTTAATACATCAAGATTAAATTCGTTTTAGGAAAAAAATTATAATGCTACAAATATACAGTTTATTTACTTGCTTCTAATCATATAAAGAAATAATGAATGTAGAACTCCACAAAGTTAAATCAAATTTTTTTAAAAAAAAATTAGCACCAAAAATATTTATAAGAAATATTTGAATGTGTTAATGTGCGTTTTGAGTTCCCTGTTCCATGTTAATGATTAATGTGAATTTTTTGTAATAATGAAAATGTTCCTAAAAATAACAATAATAATAATTTTTAAGTTTTCTGAAGTTGATTTATACTCACTAGTTAAGAAACTAAAACAACAAGAAAGTAACAACTTTTAATACAATTTAAATTAATAAGTGAAAATGAAATGTAGTAGAAAGGAAATCTGAAATATATACAAGCACATATATAAAAACACTTTACAGCTAACATTGCGCAATACACTTGCTTTTTTACGTTACAAAACCCTTCCAGAAAACTGAAGCTTAATTTTAGCATTGAATATCAAAATAGAGATTTCCGACTTTCACTGATATTTATAAACATTCTTTTAAGAAAGAATTGCATGCTGATGGTAAACTGCACATGAAAAAAAACTCTTTCGCACGTATCCTATATATATAGATACAGTTAACAAGAACAGGTAAACTGATATATAATAATCATAATCATCATATTTACTGCATACTTACATTTCTTACCTTTCAATGCTCTCGAGTTAAATCTACGTGCTTCAGTAACCTGATGTTTAAGAGCGGTAGTTCTTGTTCGGGAATATTAGAGTAAAAGAAAAATCAATTTAACTAAAAACTTTCGTGGAAACTAGTAAGCACTATTACACTTTAAATGGATCTCAGTTTTTATGTTGAGTGGTAAGTAAGTTTGGCAAATGATTACATATCAAGTAACAATGTTTTGTATTTGTTAGTGATTCAAAAGTTCGAATTCTGTTTATAATTATCAGGCATGTACAAAAGTTCTGTCTGTCTCTGTAGATGCATTTCCGGTTGAATGGACGTCACCCATGACCGGAATGTTAGCAAAAAGTGACTGGTACCCCAGTATTTCTGGTAGTGCAGCATATAAAAGCATTTGAAATGACAAAAGATGAGGTGCATGGGAAAACAATAGGTGTTTTACTTCGACAAAGATAGTACTGCTTGTTTTATTAATTGGAAACTTCACTTGGGCTATTTGGCAATGAATTTCACAGTTTTGAACCTCAGTCATGTGCCGAGAATGACACCTGAGCTGGCACCTCCTTCTTTGAAGTAATACTGCAGCCGTAGCACACCCCAGTATGCATTAAGTTCTTGGAAAGGACACAGTATATGCTATCGAGGGTTTCAAAAACTCATGGAAGGAGACAGAAGCTGCAAGGTATGGACGTCCTATACTCGTTGTAGAAAGAACTCTTGGTCGAACCATGGAAAACCACAGCCTAAATCCAATTATATTCAAACTAGACAAAGTCTTTTTCATCAGTCTACTACGCATCAAAGAGTCTGTAGAATTGCTACCTGTATTTTCTTGGTTTGCCAAACGAATCATTCTTGAAATGTATTGGCTTAAAGATATTGGAAGTGGATTATGTACACCAAACGAAATCCCTTATGCCACTTTCTACTGCTATCAATTAGATAGACTACGATCCACATCAGTCGTGAAGAGACCTAGTGTCGTCAGGCGGCAAGTGTTAATCTCGTTCGCGCTAATGCGATACCTCATGCTGCTATAATACTTTGTCAAAAATCAGAGGGATTTAATTAGGAGGTTTTACCTCAACGTACCTATTTTTATCGCATGGCGCCTACTAACTATTGATTTTTTTCGTGCGTTGACCAACTCTCAAATCTTTGTTGATTATTGATGACGTGAAAATATTAATATTCAAGTCATTATTAATTACTCCAAGTCTAAGACTTATACTGACAAGGGATTCAATTTCCTACCAATCATAGGAAAGGACGGAGATTATGCACGTTTTGTGCATAATCTCCGTCCTCACCTCGCACCCTCCATACAATAACAATTTATTTAATTCAACAATACTATACTTTGAAGTTAAATCTACAATACGACTTTAACCTCTTAAGTGCCACCGGCGTATATAAACGTCTCGTTCAGCCAAAGCGTTAATTGCCCCGGGCGTATATATACGTCTTTCCGAAGTACAATCTTATCTGTGCCCTGCTATCCATAAAATTATTCGGAAGGCTTTGGAATACAACAAAAGGACCTTAACAGTATTTGCGAAGGGTTTACTCTTGTTTCAGAGGATTTGTTTATATTTATTCCTTTCCTTTCCACTCCCTTATACATCAAATACTTGTGTCTACGTGGATTGGGGAGCGAATATCGTAACTCTTAATCGGCAGTTAAGGGATTATATATAAATGGTACAAATTATCAAGATAAGTGTTAATTTTTCTATATAATTTAAAATATAACAAGGCCATGGAGTCACTGGTAGTTATTAAAATTTTTTTAAATTTAGTATTGTTAAATTAATTGTAAAATGCATTGTGCATTACTGATACACACACACACAAATATGTGTATTATATCAGTGCAAATGTTAATTCTATTAATTTCATTTGTTTATTCTAATTAATCAATAATTTTTTAAATAACTTTTTGTTC
>BMAV01007523.1:424591-443741 GCA_019973955.1 Trichonephila inaurata madagascariensis
TAAGTGCAAAATTAAGATATTTCTAATAATAAAATCTGTTTTATGAACACAAAACGATTTTATTTACATTTACCTGTAACAGTTTTTCTCAAAAAAAATACCGCAGTCATTTGAAGTTTTAGCATTGCTTTTTTTTTGTGTGTGTTGTGTAACTAAGGTAAAATAACCGCGTTAAATGAAATTTATTTTCAGTGTTACAAAATGGATTGATATTATTGTTTTTACTTAAAATAACAGTTAAACAGAAAGAAACAGCACGTTGTTTTCAAATTAAAACTTCGTAATTCTCCGTCAATCCTATTTTAACCCAACTCTTTATTTATCGACAACATAGCGAATTATTATTGTCATACTCAATAGTAGTCTGATACAGAGAAATAATCAACTGGTCCAATTTGGCACAATTTCTTTTCTTCTTCGCCAAAGTCGGAGGTTAAAATAGGATTTTACCAAATTCTCGTATTTCTGCGATTCATTATAAATAAAACTCAGACATTAAAAAATTCACAATTTATTATGAAATAAATAATATTTATTTTCCTTAATCAAGATAAATGCAAGGACAATTTAATATTTTATTTTATTTCATTATTATTCCTGAATTCCTGTGCCAATTTCATTTTTAAGGATTTGCTATATTATATAAATTTACTCTCACATTTTCTTCCTTTTTAAGAAATATATATACATATATATAATAAAAATAATAATTCGCTGAGGATTTATAAAGCAGATTAAAAGCAAAACACAAAAAAGCACAGTAAAAATCCTACGGAATGGCATGATGATTTCTTTTATGCATTTTGATCACGTCTTAATAATTTGAAACATGGAGTCATCATATATTTTTTTTTCTGATTCTAAAAATTAAGCTCATTTAATCTAAGCAAATATATCGTTACAGTCGTAAGGGAATGATAACTCTTATCTAAGATCTAATCAAAGTTATCTTTGTGGGCCCACGTTTACAACTCAGCGCAGTTCTCAATTAAAGACGAACAGGGGGAACAATCTCTTTCGTTCATCTTAGATGCTCATAATTTTATACAAGATGATGTAGCTAACGCACAGAAAGCTAATGAATTAAACCTCTGCCATTTTCTACAATAGTGAAGTAAGTCAAGAAGCTAGTTGGGGAATATCAATATTTTAAAATTAATCTTATTATGTTTGCATTCTTAAGAGGTATTCGACTACGTTCGGAACCGTGATTTTAAAAGAGCGCTTAAATGGATAATTGTCATGATATTTAGTGTCACTTAGATTAGAATACATGTATAAAATTGTTTTAAGGAGACATTTTGACAAAAAAAATTATTTAAATACAATATTTTGGCAAAAAATTAACTTAGAGTAATCTTTATTCCAAATGTTCTCCTTTTGTGAAAAATGCTTCTATTATAATAATATTTTGCCTGTATATAACTCAAACCTGTCTACACAGGCTCAACTAGAATGTTTGAAAAATTCACATTATTTTCAGAGTTACCACCAATTGAAATAATTATTGGCGTTTTTTCCTTAAAATTGATCTCCTCTGTTGTCGTAAAATATGGATAAACCCAATTCTAAGTTACATATTTCAAAAATTCTAGTTGAGCCTCTGTAGAGAGGTTTGAGCTATACACATGCAAAATATTATTATAATAGAAGCATTTTTCACAAAAGGAAACATTTGGAAAAAAATTATTCTAAGTTAATTTTTTGCCGAAATATTGTATTTAAATAATTTTTTTTGTCAAAATGTCCTTAAAACAATTTTATACATGTATTCTAATATAAGTGACACTAAATATCATTAAAATTGTCCATTTATGCGCTTTTTTAAAATCACGGTTCCGAACGTAGTCGGATACCTTAAAGTCATTTAAAAATTTGAAAATTGTGTCTTAAAAAAATTAATGGATCAAAAACAGTTTATTAAAAATAATTCAATTTTTATTATTAGTTCACAGTCTCCCTATATATATATATATATCTTGTTCAAATTTTCAATCGTTAATAAAATACGTTTTAAAGCGCTCAATTGAGCTGAAATTTTGTATACACGATTATTTTGGATGACAATACGGTAATTTAATTATAATTAATAACAGTTAATTGATTAAAACTAATTATTCAAAGAATTACAGATACAGCTACGTTGGCATCATTTTTGGCGACTTAGTGACGTGCCAAAATTTTAAAAGTTTTTTTTCCTCACATTTTAAAGCACTCATTTGAGCTGAAATTTTCTATACACGATTGTTTTGGGTGACAAAATGATAATTTAACTGTAATTAATTAAAATTTTAATTGACTGAAACTAATTATTTAAAGAATTACAGACACAGGGTCACGTTGGCTTCATTTTTAGCGACTTGGATCAAAACTTTAAAAGATTTTTTTTCTCGTTTTAAAGCATTCAGTTGGACTGAAATTTTATATACTCGTTTGTTTTGGATGACAATACGATACTTTAATGATAATTAATAAAAATTAGTTGCCACTTAATATTGAGATTCTGTCATATGTATATACATATTTACATTAATTGAAATTATTTGATAAGAAGTAAGTACAATAAAAACTTTCTTTGTTGATCTAAATAGGAATTGACTTAAGATTTTTTTATACTACTTATGTATACTTATCTTTATTGCTGAGTTTCTCAGTAGTCATAATTTAATTTTTCAACAATTCTTTTCTTGAATCCAAGGAATAGATTAAAATTCATGGCAACAGTCATTTCAACACTGAAGTTACTGTGTGATACACCTTTTCTTTATTTTTAACAAATTTGTAGAAATACAATAGGGATTTCTGCTGAACATTTCCAGCTGTTTACTTCTATTTTGCTGAAATGTTCGTCTAGCATAAATAGTACTAAGATGTTGAGATGGACACCCAAGTTTATTCAATACCAATATGAATACTCTAAATCCTCAGAAATTTCAGCAGCCCCCCCCCCCCTGCTATACTTTGGAATTTCTGGGGAAATAAAACCCTCAACTTGCAGATACTAGATTTCAAAGGTTACCATTTCCAGAAGTCTACATGATAGAGATCTGTTTATAATAAAATTATCTGTTTGTGTCTAGCTCAATTCTATGCACAGAAAAGCTAGTTTAGTGTAGTGCATCGACATTGGAGCTAGACATCAGTGGAAGATCGTCCTGTTTACTGATGAGTACAGATTCTACCTAACAAATAATTCTCGCCATATCTTCAACTTAGCAGTGTTTCACAAACTCCGAGTGCGTGAGGATATCGAAAAGTCGAAAAGAAAAGATTATTCAGAAATATTATTAATTTACAGGATTCTCTGGCTGAGAAAGGTCAACTCAACCTTTCATCTCTTCAGTGGGTCGATCAAAGAGGACCAAGCTTGTTTGGGGACTAAACATTGGGGATTTCGCGTCAGACTGGCCTCCTGGCTGGAACATCTGTTCATACACCTCAGATCCTAAGGTCATGAATACTGGGATGGGCACAATTGGCCCTCATGGGTTGTCGTGCTACTGAGTTTATTTTATTAATTTACTGAAAATAATCGAAACAAAATACATTCGGGCATAATAAAAAATAAAATACACATCTACAATGATATAATATACTTATAAATGCATCAGTACTGCTCAATATATTTGATTATTAATTTATTAATACTAAGTTAAGAACAAGTTTTATAATTACTAGTGACTCTCATGGGCTCTTGTCATATACAAAATTATACACAAAATTTATAATATTTATCCTGATAATTTGTATGGTTTATAATTAAATTCGTATTGTAGTTTTACTCAAAGTACATTATTGAATTTAATACATTGTTATTGTATAGAAGGGACACGAGAGGAAAATTCTGATTGAAAACTGGGTCGCAAATGTTGAAGGTTTGAGAAGCATTGTCTTATAGGGAACCGGAGACTTGCTGCACATTCATCAAAATTTGAGAAAGAGATCGGTACAGAAGTAGTAAAGGTGTGATAATCTGGACAAGCATCAAGTTGTATGGACGTACAGACTCAGACCTCCATGTTTATGACAGAGACTGTGTGAATCTGAAGTGAAGTATAGGTATAAAATCTAGAAACTTCGTAATCACATTTTTCAAGACTGTAGCTATGCATGATTTCTTTTTTCAATTCCTACTATTAGTTCGCACTCTCCTCATATATTTATATTTATATATCTTGTTCAAACTTTCAATCGTTCATAAAATACTTTTAATTCATCCACTCAAGCTTAAATACATTTTTTTAAACTTGTCATGGATGATACTTGATGTTAATACATTTTTTTCAAATATTAATTCATTAACTCTATTTAATTAATGAATAAATAGTAACAAAAAAAATAATAGTCCAACACCGTATATAAAAAGGAAAATCGCTCGTTGTGTCTCTATAACTTAATGGATAGCGCGTTGGATTTCTGATCCAAAAGGCTGGGTTCGAATCCCTCCTGGGATGGCTTAATTTCTTAGAATGTGATTTCTTTTTACTCTATACTATTTTATTGAAATAATTAAATTTAATTTAATTCTAACACCATATATAGAAAGGAAAATGGAAAATTAATTGCAAGAAAAATTGCTTTCTACATTGCCACTTATTATTGTGATTTGTCATATGTATATACATATTTATATTAATTGTAATTATTTAATAAAAAGTAACTAAAATAAATTTTTTCTTTGTTGACCTAAGTAGGAATTGACTTAAACAATTTTTTTATATTATTTGTTATGGAGGTAAACACTCATCCATATACGGCCCAGCTGATCAATGGAATCATATAAGGGAAGATATTCACCGTATTGATTAGCCAGCCAAACCTTATCTTATAGATATTTGGGTTTTCTTGAGAGTGCAATTCAAATCCTCCACCTCGGATCAGAAAACAGTATTGGTCGAGGACTAGGACTGACTGGTCAATAGACACTTTCTTAAACTGTTTTATTACCAATATGAACTCAAATTGTGAAACCTGTATAACTGTAAGAGGGACTATACTCATTTTTTCTCCTTCTTGCGTATAATAATGCGTCTGTGCCATAACTTTGAATGATTTTTTCTGTTATATATCCAGCTGGGACTTAATTACTTCATAATCTGTCCAGTACTTTAGAAGATAATCACAAAAAGAACAATTTCTTATATTTTTCAACTCTAGTATTATACAAGATTATTATATAGTTGTTTTAAAATATTCTTTCGTAAGAACTCCTACCTGTCAGCCATTTTAAATGTGTTTTGGGAGGATTTTAAAATTACTACCCTGGAATAAGATTAGTTTATTTCTCTGAATTTTCTTCTAGCTCAGCTGATAAACAATTTGTTGCAAATAAATCAAATTTCAAATTATTAAGTATTACGTATCATTTTAATTATTACTTAAAATGATTAACCTGATTTTAAAGTATTCCAAACATTGATAGTACTTTTATGAGTTTATAAATGAAAACAATGGTAAAATATATAGGTTACAGAAAGGATACATTTAGTAAGACTTCAACAGTAGAGAAAAAAATAAGTGAAAAATGTACTTTTCATTTACATATACGAAAGTAAAAAAATAATAAAGTAAGAATGGGACTCTACTAATAACAAGGAGTAGAGATTTGGGACTATTTAATGCATTAAAAATTACTTTTTTAAAATCTAAGGATGCGCAAAGAATTTCTTTTAAATATATATTTATGTACCAAAAAAATGGGTTTTTTTTAAAGATAGAAATGAAAAAAGAATTTTTGTGATACTTTTCCGTTACACCCGAAGTCAAATGGAATATTTTCACTGGTAACATTTTATTGCCACATTTTCAAAACAAGTCGTAGTCTTTTCTTATCGGTAACATCTTTAACAAAATACATAAAAAATGGATGAAAAACTAGTGAAAACTAATATTTATCAACATTTTTTTTTTTTTTTTTTTTTGTGCATATTGTGTGTTGTCGCGCCAATAAAGCCTGCTTGGTGAGATTAGCGCCGGCGAAATGGAAAAATACCAAATATTTTATTTGTCATAAGACAGCAAATTTAAGTAGGAAGAAGAAAATAAAATCCATATTAAACAATTTCTTTCGTGCTAATTTGGATTAATCAATAAATATATGTAACACAATTTTCTGAATTTCATTAAACAGTTTCTTGCAACATTTTACTATAAAGAATAGTATTTTTCTTTTCAAGATCATTATCACTAGAATTCCAAATTATGAATATTATTTCTCTTATATATAAAAAAAAATTCAAGTTAATTTATACTGATTTATTCATTGTGAATTTTAAACATTTGAATCCTGAATCATCCTTTCGGAAAGTGGAATATCGTTTTTGATTTTAAAAATAAAAAAAGTATTATAAGTACACATCAATTACTCTTTCGTCACATAAATAAATAAAACAGCTTTAATACATGATTATAAGGTTGTAATAAGCTCAAGGCGTTTTGAATTTATTTTTCAAAACATTCTCTTAGGCAATTGCTGAACATAAGATTCAAGTTGCACGCGAACAAAGCCGCAGGGTAGAATTTATTTTTCAAAAACTAAAACCATGTCTGTTAAATTACTTAATAATATGCTTTTTTTCAACTTCACCTTGAACTTCTTGCCAATTTTCTGATAGTGATTTTCCTTTTAAATTAAACTTAAGTAGGCTTGAATATAGTTTTCTTATGATTATTAACGAATGTTAGCGCATGAATTCTCACAAATTATTTTAATATAATTCTCAAATAATTAAAATTTTTAATGAAAATATTAAAGTACCATTTTTAGATACATTTTTATCACCTTGTAGTTAAAATTATTTATAATATTTCTTGTTTAATTCACAGATAGAAATTTTGTATTGAAAATTCACCGGAAAAAATTCTACTTGGATTTAATTAAAATTTATTCAACTATTTTTTTTAAAAAAAATATTTTTGAAAGCAACGTACAAACATCTGTTGTATTTCAGCATACTACAGAATCACAGCTGTTAAAATTTAAAGCTTTATAATGAATTTCAAAATGTTACAAGATTTAAAAGTTGCTTCCCTCAGCGGAAAATTTCTATCATAATCAAAATTTTACTCTGTTTTTTATATACCAAATAATATCAATAACATTCTAAAATTTTCTCTTCATTTTTTTTTATTCTTTTGAAATATGTGTTTCGCTAAGTAATATTGGTATAATTAATAAATAATATGATAGATACGTTTAAGAGCTGTAGCATATATACATTCACTCCTTAAATAAAATAAATCCCTTTCAATAATCATCAAAATGCTCTTCGGTATTATATCCTGTAATTTTCAAAATATATAAAACCTTTCTCTATAAAACTTTTGTTATCATTCTTTTCAAACTAAAAAAAAAAAAAAATACAGAGAAAACAATCCATTGAAACTTTATGAATAAATATTTTATATTGCAGAATAATTTAAGATATGCTAAGCCTATCTTTTCTTAAAAATCAATGAAATATATATTTGCTTACGTTTAAACACATAACAAAACATTTAAATACATCTAAAAATCAATTATTAATGATTATTATTATTCTGTTTGAACATATAAAAGTTGATTTTAAAAATATAATTTCCTTACAAAAACATTTCTAATCCTACAGTCATGTTTTTTTTTTTTTTTTTTTTTTTTTTTTATTCTTATTGATTCTTTAAAAAATAGATTTATGATATATCTAAACTGCTGACCATTAAAATAGCAATACCAAGAAGGAAAGCAAATAACAAAAACTTTACTTACAGTTCGTATACAGAATAGAAGGAAAAAAGCATGTTTACATTTTTATAGGTAATTTGGAGGCATATATAGTCTGAAATACGCATAGCTACCCCCCCCCCTAAAAGCTGAAGTAGCTTTAAACAGGTTAAGCACATTGAGTCAAACTAGACTTGGATGAAAGATATGGGCAAGTCATTCTATGCTACTTCAAATGTAGGCCTCACTTCTTCTACGGTAGGGGTGAGCAAGTCTCTTATAGCAGCCCTCACATAACCAGATATTTTCACTGGGTGAGAAATTTGGAGAACATGTTATCGAGGCCAACACTTGAACACCCTTTATGTCGAGGAAGATCAGGCAACATGCAGTCTTGCGTTATCTCTTTGAAAGATTACTATTTTGAAGCCTCGATTATATGGCACAGCCATCGGTTTTAAGATCTGGCACATGTAACGCTGCTTGCTGTTCAGAATGCCAACGACGCGAACAAGAGGTGTTCTTATCGTGTAGCTAACGGTTGACCATATCTTAAGACCACGGAAAAAACGCGTATGACGATATCAAATACAAGCAAACTATAATGTCTCCAGACACGGATAAGTCCATTATGATGTTGCCCGCAGAGCCGTGACTCGTTTCATAAGACGACATGGTGCCCTTCATTTATCCAGTTTTGTCGTTGGGCATCTCTAAGCTGTAGTTTCAATGGAAGCTGCAATAATGGTCGTCTTACAGACAATCCTTGCTGCTCCACACGTAATGAAAGAGTTCTCGTTCCACAAACAAACCCATTTCCTGACTCAAAGGCCTTGATCTAACTGTAGATCATTGTTGACAATATGTCTGCCTTCTGTACCGTTAATTAAGGGAGGTTTTTGAGACCCTTCATGATGTTCAGTATGACTCCTTTCCACCTGGAACCCATCGATTCTATATTTAGATGACAGCCGTAGGATTTCGACTAACACGAGTAGCAATGTAACGGAACGATAAAACCTTTTCTAGACTGACCATGATCCTTCCGCTATCGAATCCCGACTTGTGCTGGCAGATGCTTCTCCTTATGCGAGGCAAAATACAATCTTCTAACTAAAAAGCAATATTCAAATGCCATTTCCTAATGAGAAACGCCAGCATGATTTTTTTACACAGAGTCTTACAAGCGGTTTCTTCCTTCTACGTTACTCGATTACGCTTAAAGGCGAAGCATTTGACTATTTGGATATCGTCTCCCCATCAGTAGCCTACACAGGAATTTTTCAAGGGGGAAGGGGGGTCCGAGGTTGAAAGTTCACAATTCTTGTATCATGCTATTTTTGATTTTGTCGATTTTCAGGAACAAAACACAGTAAAAAACTAATTATTGAATAGCATTAATTAATTAATAAAATTAATCATTAATAACAAATATTTAATTAAATTTTACGAATTATATACTTAGAATTATAACCAATCGGAAAAAAATCAAGCGCTTTGGGGGGGGGGTCCGGCCCCCCCCCTTGTGTGCGACACTGCTCCCCATCATGGGATTTTGACGTTCCTGTGATCCCTCCTGGTCCTCATAATGTTGCAACTATGATGATTACCAGTGTATCACTTCGTTTCGTCATGTCTAACATAATTTCATTTATTTTATATAATGTATAAAAATATTTTAAATTTCAATCATAGTAGATGCATTGATTTGTTACTTTGGGGAGGGGAGCCACCTTTTTACTGCATAAATTTTTTCTTTGTGACCTTTTAAAAATAGGAATTAAATAATGTCAGGTACTTTCTACGAGAGAAATATTTTAATTCATTATTTTACTGTGATTTTTCCTCATCAAGGTTCGTAATTCCTCATCAATCTATTTGTATTGGTTCTTGTCTTTATGTGCATGGAAAATCTGTCTCGAAAATATATAAGGAAAACAAAAACTGAATATTTATTTCATTTGCAATAAATCCGTACTCCTATTAATTGAAATAATAGTTATTTTTTTCACTATATGTAATGAGTTAAAGCTTAACAGTGATTATTCATTCAATATTCCTACAGTATTATTATTTATTATTATTATTGCTATTATTATTTGTATTTCAGTGGCTAATACTTCAGTTTATACAACTATCGGATGAAAATACTGTTCAATTCTGAAACCAAAAGATTCAAGCTCATCAAAACAGTTTTCCAAACCGAATTTTTTAAGCAGTTTTAGCATAGAATCTAAAAGATATCCTACCACAAAATTTCCTTAATTTACATTTTTGAGGTACATTTTTTTAAAAAAAACAAACAATTGTAGCAAAAAAAATTGTGTTTCACCACGAAATAATATTTCAATAAATAAAATGATCAAAGGGAAGGAAGCAAGAAAAAAATTAAACAAGCAAATTCAACCAAAATACCTAAGACGGGAAATGTCAAATAATGTCTAATTAATATGACAAACAAAAATAGCGTATGACATCGGTGACTTTTAATACAAACATTGTGAAATCAGATATCATGAATAATTCAACTCGTGTTAAGAAAATAAATCTAATAATTTTCTTTTTTTGTGTCTGTATAATAAGGTATTCTAAGTCTTCTATAATTTACCATCCAATATTTACAATTCGTGTTCACAGAAAATTATCTGTTACTTAGCAGAAAACTGCTTTATTATACCTATCCATCATACCATCGACATATAATAATAACCAACTCTTCAATCAAGTGTCCTCCAACCAATTGATAAATAAGAAAAATTAATTATTATCATTACGAAAATTCACGTCTTTGACTCTATAAGTAAATCACTAGAATTTCTGCAGGTTTTTTCCAGTGATTGATGTATTTCGATTAATGACAATGGTAGCTCTTCAAAATTCTAGATTTACGCCACTTTAACTGTAACTGCAATCCTGCATCTCTGCGTAGGAAAATTACAGACAGATTGAGTCATCAAAATTTCTATAACAAATGCGATGTTTTTATGATCTGCATGATGTCTTCATCATGATTGAAACGGATGTAACTGCGTTTGAAAGTGATGTCAATGCCTTTTCTTATCATTTAACTTACGCCAAGTTAATGCCGGAATAACATGGTTTCTATGGTAATGAAATGAGTCTTCAATGGTTTTCATTAATGGGTCTATTTGAGGTAGGGATCATTACACCGTTTAAATGAGTTGGAAACTACTAAATTATTTCGAACTCCTTAATGAAAGCTTAATTGCTAGCAAAAACTAAAAAATCTGTTTTTGTCGAAACGCACGCTTGTAATGAGGTTCTGAGATTTTTCTTTACTTTTCGCGGTGGCATGACCTCTAATATATATTTTAAGAAAATTAGCTTTTACTTTTTGAGTTGCCAACATATATATATTTTTTTAATCTAAGCAAAAAATAGACTTAGGATATTAAACAACAGTTTTCATGATACAATAACAGTGATGCGATGTTTCGTAACATTGTCATTCTTCGCGTGGAATCGAACGCTGACATCGCGCATAGTAAGCAGATAATTTGCCAACCAAGCTACAGAATCGTTGGTTGAAATTAAAATTTAATTGTGTAAAAGCTAAGCATGAATTTCGAAGCCTAATTTCTCCGAATGGACTGGCCATTCGGCGGAATTACATTGAGGGGTGAACACCATAAAGGAGTACTAATATTAAACCAACTCTCGATTCCAAATGAATTTCCTTAGTCGTGCCCTCTCCTTGTTAGTAGAAATTTTGGTACTTTTCCGTTTCTCCGGAGCAAGCGATAAAGTCACCAAAATTGATACAACCGAAGCCAAATGGAATATTTCCGCTGGTAACCTTTAACGCCACATCTTCAGAACAAATCATGGTCTTTTCTTATCAATAACGTCTTTTCATAATACATCAAAAATAGATGAAAAACCAATGAGAACTAGCATTTACAATATTTTTTATGTGTATATTGTGTGTTGTCACCAATAAAGCTTGCTTGGCGAGATTTGCGTCGCCGGCAAAACAGAAAAGTACCAAAGTTTCAAAAAAAAAAAAAAGGGAAACTCTAAGAGTGCACATTTAAATCGAAAAATTTACTTGAAAATCAATTCCTTTTCTATAAAATTGTGTTAAAAAAAGTCAATAAATTCCATTACTCTGTGCATAACTTATTTAGATCTACCAACTACACGGAAAACTTTCTTCGATCCTATTTACATTTCAAACAATCTTCCATTTAGATATCGAACAAGAAGTGATTATTTGCTTTAATGATTACTTAAATGTTTAAAAAAACAATAAAAATTCTATCTTTCTGCATAAAATGCAAGTCTATCTAAAAATATTTGCTTTTACAACACGCGAGTCCAACCTTATCGTTGTTTGCAATGTCGAGAAAAATCCATTTGCAAGATTTCAGGAGAACCATCGATGACTATTAGAGCTTGCTAATGTTGCAATGACCCGCCTACTCAAATTTTATGTACATTTCCTATACTTTAAATAATCTCATTCCTCTAAAAGTACACTAAATATTCAATAGATATATTGCTCTGACTCAGTGTGAGAAACATGTCTGCATCAAATCATTTATTTCTTCTTTCGAATGAATATTGATTGATGACGATTGGGAAAATACGGGAAGTTAATATATCAAAAGTTTTGAACATATTTAAATAAAACATTCCAACATGGCAAGTGAATTTCGACTTGTTTTCTTTACCGAATGAAAATGAAAGCAAAATATACACGAGTAAATAATTGATAAAATTGTTAGGTTTTGAAATATTATACTTCAAAGCGAGAATAGTTTGGAACATACAACGAAAACTGAATTATAAACATTAGAAAAAAAAATTATGAATTCTTAATTCCTCCGATAAATTTTCGTGTCTGTTGCGGTATCGATGTCAGAACTTGTTTAACTACACTGACACAGAACTTAATTGTTACTCTATTCAATATTTGCATTTTAAAGTGAAAAAAAATTAGCTAAAACAAATAAGACACAAAAATATATTATTATAATTATATATTATAATTATTTTTAAAACTAATAGGTATTTTAAAAAAAATATTTTAAGGTATCCGACTACGTTCGGAACCGTGATTTTGCAAAAGCGTATAAATGGATAATATTTATGAAATTTAGTGTCCCTTAGATTAGAAAATGTATATAAAGTTGTTTTAAGAATAGTATTACAATAAAAAATTATTTAAGTACAATATTTTGACAAAAAATGAGCATAGAATGACTCATTTTCAAAATATTCTCCTTTTGTGAAAAATGCTTCTATTATAATAATATTTTGCCTGTATATAGCTCAGACCTCTGTACAGAGGCTCAACTAGAATTTTTGAAATATATAACTTAGAAGTGGGCTTATCTATGTTTTACGACAACAGAGGGGAGAAATTTTAAGAAAAAAACACCGATAATTATTTCAATGGATTGTAACTCTGAAAATAATGTCTATTTTTCACAACTCATAGTTGAGCCTCTGTACAGAGGTCTGAGCCATATACAGGCAAAATATTATAATCGAAGCATTTTTCACAAAAGGAGAACATTTTGAAAAAAGTTATTCTAAGTTAATTTTTTGCCGAAATATTGTATTTAAATAATTTTTTTTGTCAAAATTTCCTTAAAACCATTTTATACATGTATTCTAATCTAAATGATACTAAATATCATGAAAATTATCCATTTATGCGCTTTTTTAAGATCACGGTTCCGAATGTAGTCGGATACCTTAACCATATAATCATGAAAAAAGTAATAGTTTGCCACTATGGGAATCTAGTGACTATTATATTTTTGTATTAAATATACTTATTCCATTTTCTCTCCATATATATTGAAAGAGCTTATTTTAAGTCTTATATATAACTTAGATATGTAGATTTATTTTTTTCCTTTGTATTTTTTTCTTGATATTTGGCGAATGAAACTTAATTTTAGTATTTTTAGTATTGTGTTTTTTGTCCTTAGTATATTTTAATGGAATCTTATATTTACACTATATTCTCTTCTTTGAAGCCCATTGGTACAGCCAAACATAGAGAAAGGTTGGAGGGCCTTAAACTAGGTTTCACCCTACAGTCTTAGTTCATAAGGCAGACATTTTGTTATTTAACAACAGAAGCTATCTTATTTTTTACCTATACTGTCTTGTTATATGTCTATTTATTGTTTTGCTTTGTCAGATTTAT
Source organism: Trichonephila inaurata madagascariensis (assembly GCA_019973955.1). Classification (NCBI taxonomy): domain Eukaryota; kingdom Metazoa; phylum Arthropoda; class Arachnida; order Araneae; family Nephilidae; genus Trichonephila; species Trichonephila inaurata. The sequence continues at coordinate 438,475 of BMAV01007523.1, forward strand.
AGCAATTAAGTATATGATCATTCATCGTGTAGACATATTTACTACTGCGACAATTTTGTGTTACCAATGTGTTAATTTAGACCAATCTGTTATGCTATACTTTTATTTATTATTTAGCTTTAAATTAGATCAGTAATACTCAACCTGCGGCCCACGGGCCGCATGTGGCCAACCGGCCTTTTTTGAGTGGCCCAGTCATATCCAAATACACTAAGAAATTCAATTATTGGAGACTAAAAACTAAATTAAAAATTTAATAGGAAATTCTATTAATCAAGCAATCAAATTCTATCAATTTGCTTTTTTTTATAGTAACGTAAGCAAGAGGTTTGGTCATGGTTGAAAGGAAATCGAAACCGTCCCATATAACTCAGTAAAAAAAGCATAAAAGTAAATATTTGTTTTGTATGTGTGTTTAATACAAAGGTTAATACAGTATTACAATAAAAGACAAAAATAGTTTTAATATTTTAATCAATTTTGCTTTGTACAATGTTGCTTTGATATTATAGTGTATTTCCATTATTCTCATGTTGCCCTGTGTTTGTTGCTTGGCTGGAAAAAAGGTTGAATATAGCCCTGAATTAGATTTACAGCAATTTAGTTATATATATATATATATGTAGTGTCGTTGGCCGGTGTTGGTTGGTTTGGATTGTTGGCATATCTGGTTTAGTGAAAACATCTTCAGAATTAATTTTCATATTGTTTATTTACACACACATAACTTATAGATGGTCAATCACCTTTATATTTCACATCTATTTGGTAAGAACACGAAAACAGACACATATAACAGAAGCGACAAACAGCAGCGACATTTCACATGACGAATACAAAGACAAAGAGAGAGCGATCACAAAACATTTTCGCTTTTTATACACGGCAGTGAAGACCGCGTGACTATTTTGTAATAAGATCTCTGATTGATTAAAATGAGCGGGAAAGAGATTTCTGATACTAGTTGATTACGATTAAGATTAGGGCGTTAGTTTTGAACCAAAGAATTAAAGCTTGTTTAAATATTATTAAAAGAGCTAATTGAAATTATGCTAGAGGGAATTATTACATATATATATGGAATTGCATACCTTAGTAATCTTTTCTTTAAATTTTTACTCTTTATATATATATATACGTTTAGATACCTCTATTATAAATATCAATAATAGAATATTAGATCATAATTAAAAAGAAGTAATTTAATTATGTTCTCGGAATATTTTAGATAAATTCAGTTAAATCAAGCCAAAAGTGCATTTTAATTCCAAAACCGACCAACCTTTCCCATTTGAAAGAAAGTTAATGGAATAAAACAAGCAAACCCGGAATTAATTGAAACGATGCCATTTCCAGAGCATTAATTTACCCGATAATTCATTACTGGAGTTGTAGATAACAGAAAAAGCAGGTTACATTTGAAGGGAAAATCCATGGACCCCAGATTCCTTTTCTCATCAAGAGGAAAGCATTTATCGCTTTCCCAGATCTTTCCTACAACGTCTTAACTAGGCTCCCGATTCGCTTTTAAGCAATTATTATAACATTATCAGCTAAAAGATTATTGAGATAAGGGAAGAGTAAGAAGAGAGAAAACACTTTCGAAGTTTTCCCCGAATCACGATTCACGATCAGGAGAGAATTAATATTTCTCTCTCTCACTGAGATGCGTGATGAGAACTCACGAATATTTAATGGTGATTAAAACGTACGGTCGCTTTTTGCAGCAACTGTGGACTCGGATTTTCAATTCTTCTAATGAAATAAACGTATTGTACTTTGTATCATTTACTTTTGGAACAAAGGATTTGCTCGAGATAGCATCTGGTCGTGGGGTAAACAAGCGATGACATTCCGAGACAAAAAAAAAAAAGATAAAAACTGTTCATGAAAGTTATTATCATTTGAAAAATTATTTTCAAGTGCAGATAGTTTCTGTTTGTGATCAGTTTGATATTTCCTTGTTATCTACGTTGCACACACTTATAAGATACTTTTTTATCCTTAACTTTTGTCTTTTCAACATTTTGTTTTACAATTATAACCATCTTTATATTTTTTTCAAGAAAAAATTACTGTTGACGAGAATTTGCCCAAAATACAATTTGTGAAAATATGAAATACACACTTCCAGTGGAGACGAGGTAAAAGAGTAGGAATATATCAGCTCTAGAAAAAATAAAGAAAAAATTTCTGTATCATTTAGTTCAGTGGTCTCCAAACCCCGGTCCACGGACCGGTACCGGTCCGTGGATCAAATACTACTGGTCTGCACAAAAAACATTAAATTATTTCCATTTTATTAACTGATGCATATTTTTCTTGGGTTTAGGCTACTTTTTATGAAAATCGCTTTATATTCCTTGTTAAATCACTTTATATTCAATTTTGGTTTTGCTATATTTTATTCTGAAGGCACGTTTAAATATACACACACAATTAAAATAAAATTATTAAAACAAAACAATCTAAAATATAAACAATCAACGTCTTCCCCCTCAGCTTGCCGCTGTAAAATTATCCAACGTTGACCGGTCCGCGACGATAAAAAGGTTGGGGAACACTGATTTAGTTCAATGTCGACCAGCAAATTTTTGAAAATAAGGAAAATTGACACCTTCCAACGCATCACTAGGTACTGCGACTACAAATTTCACTATTTTACAATGATTTTTTTTTCATTAACGTAATCTTACACAGCCGGGCTATTAATCACAGTCACAAAAAGAGAAAAACATATGCCATTTTTTTAATTCATTAATGAACTAAAAAATTTACAATAATTGTTGCGGATGTAAAAGTAATAAGGGTTGTACCATTTTGGAATCTTAACTAATTGGGTCATTTCTTGAAATAAATTGCTTTTTTTTAATGTAGGGTTGTTGTTTTTAGTTAGGAGCATCCTTTTTTCAAACTACACAATTTTAACTAAACCCCCAAGGAATTTGTTCGATTTGTTACTGTGGTTAATAGCACGGCTATGTAAAATCACGTTTCTGAAAAAAATTACTGTAAACATTTGAAATTTGTGATCCCAGTACCGAATGATGTGGAGGAGGGTGTCCAATTTCTGCATTTTCAAAAATATGCAAGTCATCCCTTAGCCAAGAGTTATGGAATTTTTTTTCTCATTGCTGATATGACCTCATCCCCCTTTCACCCCATGCCCACTTGACAATGAGTTACGGCAGTGGTCCTCAAAACCCGGGCCGCTGACCAGAACCAATTCGCGGAAAAAATGGTACAGGGCGGCCCAAGGAACATTAAATTATTTCCATTTTATTTGCTATGGTGTATTTCTCACGGATTAGTGCGACTTTCCACAGAAATAATTTTATATTTCATGCAAAATCACTTTATATTCGATGCAATTGTATTTTATTCTGAAGGCATATTTAGCAACTTAAGTTAATATTTTGTTGTCTTTATTAAGCCAAAACAATCTAAAATATAAGCTGTCCACGTCCCCTCCCTCTCAGTGGGCCGCGGTAAAATTAACAAACACTGACTGGTCCACGGCTTGAAAATAGCTGGGTAACACTGAGTTACAGAACGCCTCGTATATATAACCGCACCGGGCAATAACACGCACCCATGCTTTCTAGCTACATTTTTTAATTTTGGGGTATATTCACCGTATAACGCGCACCTCTTTTTTTACAATGGAACCAGAAGTGTGGGTGTACAATGCTCGTATGTTTTTAAGTCATTTATTCGAGTTATTATCCCAGGATTTGAAAAAAAGTAGTATAATATTAGAATCAGAACCCTTTAACTTCATTAGGTATGTCATTTCTTTCAAATATACAGTATCGGTTTATCCATTAGGCTCCCAGGTGCCCGGATAAGCTGGACTTAACCCCATTTTCTGGTTATAAATTTCGATCCGCCAGTGCCAAGGGGGCCGGCAGATTTTCTGCACCCAGGGTATGAAATGAGCTTAAATCGGCACTGCAGGGAAAAAAAGTATTCCGATTTATGTAGAAATTTAATTTTATTTCTCATCTCTTTTTTATATTTTTGAAGCTATCGTTTGCGTCGTATAACGAGCACCCGTAAATTTCGATCTCATTTTTTTGTGTTAAAAGTGCGCGTTATACGCCGGATTTTACTGTACATGGAATGAACTTTGACTTTTATGCAAATCTATCATCACAATAAGTTTCATAACATAAGTTTTTCATTACAACATGTGATTGAAACTTATTTAACTTTGTCGTATCACGTAAGATAATTTTATGTGTAATAAGTAAAAGAACATCTTTTTATACATAAAAATTTTTTTGATGCATAAATGTGGCCTTGGAAATTCTATCCAAGTTATTTCTCATAGATTTAGGCAAAGTAAAAAGATATTTGTATCAAAAAATAAGAAAAAAAAACTAAAGGAATCAATAAAGATGTTATTCAAAAAGACACCAATCAAGAAACCGTGAAATTGCGAACATACCTCCATCTCAACACGTAACAGGAAAAATATTCTTTTTTTTTTTTTACTCAATGCCAAACTTGGTTCTTTAATAAGTATATTTACGACATTGCGTGATGGACTTAACGATAATATGATGTGTCAAGAACATCTGGACCTGAATGTTCCAATCACTCAGAATTAAACGATTGCATACACCATTCTTAAAATGAATCAAGAATAAAAAAAAACGAACACCTTAAATTTCTTTTTGCTGTTGTTGATGTTGTAGATCTTAATTCTTCTTTTCGATTATTTTTTCGACGTCATAAATAATTATTTGGTTCTAAAATAGAATAATTAAATCGTCTGATAAAAAAGAATTGAAAGAGGTCTTAATAGCATTTACAACGTAATTATACTCATTTTAAATCTAAATTACAACTTTTAAGATGTTCTGCAGGGGATATACAAGACAAATATGTTTTCTTTTTTTAATTTTGAATCTTTGAAGCATGACAGAGAGTTCTCTGATTTTGCGATTGATATCTGGTCTGGTTTCATTAAAAATTAATTTAATTATATGTATATTTCGAAGAATTTACTGAGATAAATTGCTTAATTATAGCTCAGTAATAATTGGTAATGTTATATAAGCATGTATGAATGTTATTGCGATATTTTAACAATTTAAACGAAATAAATGGCTGTAAAATATTACAATTTTTTAAAAAAAACATTTGAATTATTGGAATTTAATGATATTTTTATCAAAAAAACATTGCACCCAATTTTAAGTAATTTTGAAAATTTTTATTTAAGAAAAACATGTTTAATAAATAGCTTTAAAAAAAAATTG